>CAIGRN010124384.1:0-15781 GCA_903798345.1 Fraxinus anomala | reverse complement strand
AAAAAAAAAAAAAAAAAAAAAACTCTATCTATCTTCAACCGTGAATGAGTTGATTTTGGTTTAAATTATTGTCAAATCGAACATGTTTCATTGGATTTGGGTTGGACTCAAAATCAATCTAATACAACCCAACTCACGCCCAGCCTTAGGGGCAAGTAAAATTCTTTAATTTAGTAAAAGACGTAAAAATGTAATAATATGTTATTCAAAAATAATATGTGATCGACTAATTTAAAAATCTGTAACCTCGAAATAATCCGTGACTTATAAGTTTTTTGATTTGTGACCTCGAAAATAATTTTTGACAAATTAATTTGATAAGTTGTGACCAAAAAGTAATTTTTAATTAATTAATAAGATATCTGTGANTATGTGATCGACTAATTTAAAAATCTGTAACCTCGAAATAATCCGTGACTTATAAGTTTTTTGATTTGTGACCTCGAAATAATATGTGACCAATTAATTTTTAAAAATGTGACATGTGACCTATAATTATATATATGTGACTATTAATTACATAACTGTAGCCTTATTATATTTAATTAATAAATATTTTTAATTAATTAACTAAAACCTGATTTTTGCACTAATTAAATTTAAAACCCGATTTTTAAATTGTGCATAATTAATCCCTTACTTTTCAACTCTTCCCTTAAATAATTATATGATCTAGATAGTCTACAGCATTCCGATGTAGTTGTGGCCCAATTAGTTTACCTCGGTTTTGAAGGGCATTTCGGCCAAAATGTCTTATTCCATGTAAAGAGGAAATGAAGTGCAGATGCTACATTACAAACGAAGTGATGGTTGTGCGCGGGAAAAATATTGGGCTTTTTCTTACTATATGGGTTGATTTGGCGGGTCAACAATTCTAACACTCGAGTCATTTGAGAGGATAATTGAACTCCGAATTTGTCTCTGAAACAATTTTTGTATATATCAAGCATCAAATCGAGCATTTAGGTTTCTAACATTTGTTTTTGGCGTCTAAATTACGAATGTTCAAGTTTCTATAAATTTTCATAACTTAAAAGAGTTTTACCTCATAACTTAAAGAGTTCAATTGTTCATGATCACAGTTAAAACTTCATCATTCCAAATTTTACTTCATCAAAATCATAATTCACATGAAAGCTCAACCTTAAATAATTTCGTGATATTAAGAAAGTTAACAAAATACTAGAAAAGTTACGCTATCTTTAAGGTCTTAATTATAAGTAAATTAATAAATTTAGAATATTAACTCTTTATTGGTAAAAGTTACAAATGAGTTACCCAAAATAAGTTATTCAAACATGTTTGGAGACGTAATTTACTTAAAAGTAACTTTATTTTTTCAAGCTTAAACAAACATAATATTATACCTTTTTTCTTTGAAACCCAACATAATCTTACATTTAACCAAACATGTTATTTTTTCTTAGTTTAAGTAAAAAAGTTACCTATTTAAAAGTAACTTTTATCTTAGTGTTAAAATAAGTAACCATGTTTAAATATGACCAATAAATATCAAAAGTCACTTATTTTAATTATAAGTAAACTTACACAAAACGTGAACTCTTAAGCTAAGCCAAATTTCACTAATGGAACTACAAATTTAAGTCATTTGCAATCAGCTATTGAATTTAAATCTCACCTGCGACTTCAACAACTTCAGATGATAATCCCATCACGAATTCAAATTATGCGACAGCTGACTATTTTATAGAAAGAAAAAAGTAAACCAAATAATAAACAAAAGATACAAATTTATTGAACACAACTTCAAGATTGGCTCTTGAGAACATCTAGATATGGCTCAACCGGAAGCCGTACAAATTAAAATATTTTTGTACCATCTTTTGATAGCCGAAAGCTCCAATTCGTTAAGTAGTCGGCCATTAATAATCTTTTCTTATTCGTGGTGGGCATGAAAAAAAAAAAACAAAACAAAACAAAAAAAAAAAAGCAAAAAATGAATAGATTATATAAAAAAACTTTGTTGGAAATGATAAATTTATTAGTGAATGATAATTGTGTTCCCGCAATGCTAAACATTATTACTATTATATTCCCACTCATTCCCTGTAAATAGGGTTTTGATTTTCATTAGAATACACGCGAGTCTATTGACTTTTTTTTTTTTCTCTTTTGTTTTATCTACTTTATAACACGTTATCAGTATGATAATAAATTTTATAATCATAATCATTTGTCACGTGCGTCGAAATCAATTTGATGATATGTGAGTTTTTATATATATAGATATGCATAAAAACGAGGCTGCTTGCTTGTATATAATATTTATTTCTGTTCAGCTTTTTGATTCTTTTATAGAATAATATTGCTTGGCGATTGACAAAAAATTAAAAATTGGGTGATAGATTGGGGTGACAACAATTGATTGGGTGTTATTTTTTTTTAAACTATCAAATCATGTGTCGACACATGTCCCTCTATTTTTTAACCTACCATTAAGCTTTTTTGTGTAGCATAACTATTTTTTATGTAAATTCAAAATATTTGCTCAAAATATTTCCCTCTTTAATAAATGATAGCAATAACCATAAATAATGAATGACAATAAATGATAGCTCAAGTGTTAGGTGAGAAACTTTGATGAATATTATGATTTAAGAGTTTGAATCAATCAAAAAAATTCAATATGAAGAACTAAAAGAGATAAATGCAATATAAGTTGAAAGATTACTCAAAATATTTGTCTCTTTAATGTACTTGAAAGATCCTTACATTGAATGCAAAACGCAAACCTATTTTTAGAGAAAAAATTGCAAAACTTTCTAAGAGTTCGGATTAGGGTCCAGTCGATCGCTAGAAGTTCGGATCACCAAAACGTAGATGTTGGGAAAAAAAAAGTGAGAAGTGAGAACGGTCAAAGTTTTTGACAGTTGGGATCTCTAGTCGACGGGATGGTCCAGTTGGTTGACCGTTGTTTACCCAATTGTTTTTCGTTTTGGCCCTATGTGATCCGATGTTTTAAAAAATCTTAACTTTTGGAAAATGTTTTCAACTAGTTTTTGAAGGCAAGTGCTGTTTACTTGGCGTTTCCTCTTTTAGGTCTTCCTAGAAAAATTAATACAAAGAACAAAAAAGTATGAAAGAACTTACTTTAATTGGAAGTCTTTGAATTTACAATGATTTAAGAGACATGTTGTAGTGTGCTTTTGTGTTTTTTCTTTTGCGTGTGTGTGTTCTCTTGTGTGAAAAGTCTTTGGCTTTTATAGAGAAGTAGATACTGGTACATCACATTAACTTCAAAAAGAAAGCAAGTGTATAATTGAAGGTATACTGTATATCTTTACAAGTGTATGAGCCTAATGAATTATTTCCTTTTTACGCTCTTCCTTTTTAACCTTTTTGCATTGATAACTATCATTACCCTTTAATAATAGTCCTTCATTTGTCTTTATATCCTTCAATAATGGTCCTCACATTATCTTTATGTCCTTTCTTCTTTTTTGAATTATTGTGTTATCTATCCATCATCTTTATATAGGCTTCTTCTAAGTCCGCATCAATTTATTGGTTTTTTCATCTAATATGTATCCTTCTTCCTCTGTGTCTGATTGGTTTTCTGATAATTCATCATTTGTTTCTTGAAAGGCTATCAGATACAATTCTTTTTGTTGAAAATTCGAGGTTGGAATTTTCCTGTTTTAATTTTTACAACGAGATACTCTTCATAGAAAATAACTCAATTATTCTATTGTGCTACAAGTTTGGACTTTATTTTTAATTTCTATCATTGTTGCTGTCTCTGAGATCCGTATTTTGTAATCAATATGTCTAATTCTTATTTTGGTATTTGTCTTTGAAGAGGGTTTAAATCTTTTGGCTCCTTTGTATATCACAATATAATGATAAGTTGGTATCACTATACCATTATTTACAAGAGGTTGTTTGGAAATGAATTGAATCATTAAGGGATGATATTTTACATGATCAAGAGTCTGTTTGAGTTTGAATGAAAAAAATCTAAATGATATGTTTAGAATGTACATAGTGTCAATCATATCAAACTATAAAGTTGGATAAAAAAAGTTCTTCAAAGATTGCATAATCAAAAGAAATTGTAAGATATTTATATCTAAGAAATGCTGAATTTTTAATGGATGATTTGTATTTGTGGCCATATTTAAAAATATCCATTTTCGATGTGATAGTAACTTAGAGCTTGAGAAAAATCAATTATTTCTTGTACGACTTATTTCTTTATAGAATCTCGAACAATGCTAGTATAATCACCAATTTTTTGTTCTAAATCATATGAAGCCTTTTCACTACAAAAAAATGCGGCTTCAAAAGCGGAATTTTTCGTTTCTAATAGCTTGATTTCCGTAACTAACAGTATTTACCGACGAAATCAATCTGTTGGTAATTGGATACTAATACCCTCATGGCTAATTTGCTGACGAAATTCATTGACCGTCGATAAATTAGCAACAAAAAAACAAATAATATTATACCTGTGGAAGAAAGGAAACAAAATGGAAATTATACCTGTGGAAGAAAGGAAAAACAAAATGGAAGAAAGGAAATGTAACAACATTATACCTGTGGAATCTGTTCAATCTCCCCAAGGTCTTCCTCACGATTCTCAGGCAATGTAACAACATTATACCTGTGGAAGAAAGGAAACAAAATGGAAATTATACCTCAGGTTAAGTTAAACAACAATAATATTCCCTCAAGTTTGAAAAACAAATAAATAAATAGAGGATAATGATACTGACTTGGAACACAATTCAGGGGATGAACAGAGGATAATTAATTTATTGCAATGATACAGACATTTCATCCTATGTTTCCTGAGCTATAAAATGTTTTGGAACACAATTCAAGGGATGAATCAATTTGTACATGTAACAACCTTCCCCTTCCCCTGCCACTCCCAAGTCCCCTCCTAAAAGACTCGGAAAAGAAGAGTGATTTCAAGAAACCCACATCTTAACTTAACAAACCAAGCATAAATTCAAATTAAACATTCCAAAAATCCAAATTACAAAAATACTAAATCACGAACAGAAAAATAAAATAAAAATCCTACCTACTGCTTCCACCAATTTTTCCATAAAGGTACACTATTTCTGGGGTCAATGGGGGAGAATGTACCACCAAATTCGGAACCAAAAGGGGCAGCCTTTAAAAGGGAATTGTAGGCAGAAATAGAGTCATCAGAAGAGGTAGAAGAAGGATTGTTTGTGATGTTGAAGAGAAATTGGAAGATGAACGGCTCGGGATGAATCTGTCACTGTAGATTGTGCGAGGTGAAGGGTTGTGTGGTGTGTGGAGATAGAGAGGTGGTTGTGTTCTGGGAGTTTTTAGGGCTGCTTTCGACTGAGGAGTATGGGAGGAAATGAAATATTTGAGTGGGAATTGAATGGGGGTAAATGAAAATTTTAGAGGCAATTCAAATTCTAGGTGAGTATTGAAATTTCTTGAATTTTCCGACGGAATTTTTTCGTTGGTAACTATATAATAGTTTTAAAATTTTACTTCCAATGTTTACCAACAGATTTTTCCATTGGTAATTTATTTTACCATTTTTAATATTTTTCCAACGAAATCATTCGTTGAGAAATTCCGTCACTAAATTATTTAATTTATTATTTATTATTTTTAAGATTAGTAACAAAATTGTACCAACGAAAGTCTTCCGTTGGTAATTCTGTCGTTAATTTAGTATTTAATTTCTAATAATAATAAAAAAAAATCCGTTGCTAATTTGTTGTAATTCCGTCAATAATAGCAACGAAGTTCGTCAGTCTGTAAATTTTCGTTTCTATTGCCTCCTTTTCTAGTCGTGTTTCTTGCCCTGCAGTTGTAGAATATGTTAATTAAATAACTCTTTCTATTCTGACAAAGTATTTTTTACTTGTAGAAGCAATATATTTAGAGATAGGTCTTTCAACAACATTTTTAGAACTAAGTTTCATCAAACTGTCTTACAACTAAAGAATTTCGTTTTGATATCTGCTAATGGTCTGTTGAAATGAAGAGTAATCTTTCTTCTAATAAATGCTTTCTACGATTTAGATCTCAAACAACTTTGGTCATAATTTCGCAACTATCACAAAACTGTATTGACGAGGATGAAGATGATGGTTGAGAAAAGGAGGCTTGTGTAGTCAGTTTGTCTAACTCTTTCAGATATGTAAAAATTAAATCATATCATTTCTCTATAGAAATTTAATGCTTCTTCTAATGTATAGAATCTTTGAAAAAGGGGTCTAGAAATCTTTCTACTTGTTGTAATACTTCTAGCCAATAAATATTTATACCAAGCTTCATACCTTTGATTATTGTAAAGAAACTAAAATTTCTACTTTTTACTTGATTGTGAATTTGTCTAAAATGATTGACTAAAGCATTAATATTGTCTAGTTTTTGTTAAGAGTCCATAATAATCCAGTAAACAACGTTCCCTTTCTAGAAGTCTTTCTAAATTATTTTTTTTGAATCGGAGATTAGATCCTTGTGGAGTCACTCTTGGATTGACATTCCCAAAGTTCATCATCCTCTAATACATTTGCATCATGAAAATAGTTTGTTAAAAATTAATAACTTGTCTACTTAAATTATATGCTAAAATATTATTTTTCCCGTCTATATGTTATATATTAATTTTGTAGCTATTCAATATTTCTTATAACTTTTGCCATCTTTTATGTCTTATTTTATCAAAATTTGTCTTTTTTATAAACTTTACTATGACTTCACAATCTGTTCTAATAATAAATTCAGTATTTAGAAATAGCTTATATATATTGTTCTTCATGTTATCAGAGCAATTCTTAAACCTTCTATTTAATTCTCCTCGGGAACAAGGAATTATCTACCTTCTTCTAGCCGATACACATGGAAGGAAAATGTGAAACTTAAGATTCAGCCAAACTTGAGGCTGGTAAGTTCGACAACCTAAATGGTTCTTTTCAACTTCATCACTGTCATCAACTTAGTCTTGTGCTCATCACAGAGTCTCGGAATAAAAAAAAATTACTGTAATTGGAACTTTGCTATGCTAATAGCTTTCAACATCAAGAACAACGAAGGCTTCACTAATGGCACCATCAAATAGTCACCAGAGACTTCCTCCACAGAACTCCAACATTGGAGGCTTTGTAATAATATTCTAAAAGGTCGGCTTTTTAATTCAACATCGCAGGATATTGGAGCTACCATAACACATAATAAAAATGCTCATGAGATTTGTTTTGATTTATTATATCATTTTTCATGCACTAAATGTTTCAGAGCCATTCTCTTGCACCTTCCTTCAAGGCGTGGGGGAATAGATGCATTTGAAAGGCATATACTGAAATCCCGTCGTGGTTGATGACTTTACATAACATCACAAAAGCTTGTATATGCTCATGAGAATTCTCTTTAGATTTTTTGAAGAACCTAATGTCTTGATGATTCTGAAAGAGATTGATGACATCCGTTCGAAGGTGGAATTAAGCTTGTCCAAAAAAATGGTAGATGATAACAGATTGCACAGGTGTAGGCACTACATTAACGTAATTTCCAACTAATATTGGGCCCTTGTTAGCGATAAGTCTCTGCTGAACTGGTTGTTGCACTTGAATTGGATCCTAAACCTAAGTTTCAACCATTTTCCTTGCTTCTCTCTATTCTTTTCCGCACTGTCTATATGTTCTTACGATAACAGGGATCTATCAGAATGGTCTCAATCTCGTCAAAATCCTGCAAATGTTGTTGACATCTTGAATGAGACAAACACAATAAAATAAGGTAGTATGATGAATAGCCTAAAACTAAAAGACAAACAAATTTAATATCAACTAATAAATAATTAAACAAATTACCCTCCGACGATGGGCCCAAAACTTGTTCAGTGAAATCCTGCAAGCATACGAGATCATTGACAAGTAATAGATTTAGCGAGTTAAGAGTATCATCCCACGAGGATTAATTATAGTTACAGTGTGCTAGTTATAATCAAATTCGATCAATGTGACACAAATGAGTTGTTGTTTTGTAATTATCCTAAATTAAATTAAGAATGCTGTAAATATTGGTTTTTTATGAATTAATGAGATGTATGTATTGGATTTCAGAATTCACTTACTGATAGTTATCTTCAATTCTCAAATTATGTAAATTAGTGTTCTTCAAGTGTTCATGACAATCGATAATCCTTCAATATCTAATATTCTTTTTTAAGATATATTAAATCTATCCAAAGTACGATCCAATCATATTTCTAGTTCGAATTCATAGGAAAAAAATCATTCAATCACACGATTAGCACTATGGATTGCACGTGTCATAAATATTATTCATAATATCTATTTGTCCGTTTGTTAAACATTCAATGTTCTAACCTATTGTGAGTCTTCCCACACTACAATAAGCAACAAATTGTCTAAATGATTATCAAGCATTCAAACAATGAATTAGTCATAAATATTTAATCAAGAACACAAAAAGAAACTAAAATTACTCAAGTCTTGAATTGAAAATATTTATCAAAAGGGTTCATTATTCATCCAATACACAAAAAGCTTAGCCTAGTATTGACATATCAAAATCATACAAAAAGATATGAAAAGATATCATCCAAAAAGAACTTAAAAACTCAGTTCCTTGCACTTCGATCAACCCAAGCTTTGGACTTGTAGTTCTTGGTGTAAATTCGCTTGTTTTCATCAGGCTACACTCAAACAATTATAAAAACTAGGTTAAAACATTTGAGGACGGCCTCTCTTAGATTAAAAAGGTGCTAGAACATGATTTCATACATGAACATGTCAAAATAAGGAAACATAATTTTTCCTTCCCAAGATGCCCATACCTAGGTATGGGAAAGCAATTTTCGCTTCAGTTTCTAAAGAGAGGGGCCCTGCCAAGGAAAGGTTGCAGGCCTATGCCTAGGCATTGTTTAATTTTGTGAACCAAATTTGCCAAATTGGTCCACGAGCTTTTCCACGAGTCTATTTTGGTCCTCTTCGATTCTTTTTCATTATGTTGTCTTTCACTCTCTTCCAATTGACTTCTAGCAGACTCCAATCTTCAACATGAGGTCCAAAACAACATTTAAACATTTTCACTTCAGTCCCGAACTTTGAATCTCTTATAATTGAGCCATTTTTCACACTTTTCTCCAATTCTACCATTTTATATCGATTTATACCTAGAAAACACAATACACATAGAATTAAGTTATAATTCATCAAAATAATCAGTAAATACTCTAACTTAAAGAATAAAATAAGTGTAGAAAATACACTTTTAGTTAGATAAAGGTATAATTCATCAAATTAGTTGTCTCCATTTAATAAAAAAATGGATTAGTTCAGAGAATTGTCACATTTTTAACGTAGCTCGAACCTTATTATTCCAAGACAAACTTCCCAAAAATTTTGGAGGATACGATCTTGACTGCTACCTACATCATCAACCGAACTCCCACACCCGTCCTACGAGGAAAAAACCTTTTGAAATTCTATTTCACAAATAGCCCACATCTTCTCATTGGCGAGTATTTGACTGCATGTACTTTTCCTCAACACATCACCATCGTCCTACCAAATTAATGCTAGAGCTACATGGTGTCTTTTCTTGGGTTACCCATGTGCTCAAAAAGGATACAAGGGTTTATGATATCTCAAATGCTAAAGTTTCATTTCACATGATGTAATTTATCATGTTTTTTCCTTCGTCATCTTCTGTTGTAAACTCACCTCCAATGCCTCACCTTTTATCAACATATGATGATGGCAACTCCATTGCATACTTTTCTTCCAACACTCAAGTATTTTCACCCGACCATTGCTCTCAAGAAACTTCTCATTCTAATAGCAAAGCTTCTTCCTAAGCCATTCATTCACTTTCAAATTCTTCATCCATTGTTCAAACACATGTACTACAAAACACCTAGGTATCTCCATGATTATCATGTTGGTATTTCTATTCCTCATGAAATGTCCAAGCATGTAACTCAGCATTGGTTGAAGCTACATGTATCACCTATTCCTTATTTAATTTTCTTTCATATGGTAGACTATCTCCCAAACACCATGCCTTCACCACTTTTCTTTCTGTTGAGAAAGAATCATCCTCGTTTGCACAAGCAGTTTGTGATCCTAAATGGTGTCTTACTATGTAACAAGAATTTGCTTCTCTCAAAGCTAATGGCACATGATGACTGCAACCATTACCTCCCCAAAAGAACCTGGTTCGTGAAAATGTGTATATAAGATCAAACTCCACTCTGATGGAATGTTATAAAGCTAGATTTGTTGCATAAAGATACAACCAAGTCGAAGGCCTAGACATCGAGAGACTTTTGCCCCTGTAGCAATGCTTGTGACAGCCCATCTTTTCCTTGCAGTGTCTCCAACTGAAGATAGCATCTTCACCAACTCGATGTTGGTAATGCATTCTTACATGGCGATTGGAATGAAGATGTTTACATGTCATTACCTACTAGTTTCTGACGAAAGGGAAAGAAAAGAGTTTGCAAACTCCACAATTCATTATATAGCCTCAAACAAGCTTCACTTCAGTGGTTCATTATTGTTCTCAATCAAGCTAACTACAACAATCCAAGCCTGATATTCGTTGTTCGTCTTACGATGTAATAATAGTAGGAAACAATCTATAAGATATTTAATATACCAAGTCATTCCTAACGAATCAATTTAAATTGAAGCATATAGGACAATTGAAGTGCTTTCTAGATATAGAGGTTTCATGGTCTAACAAAGGCATTGTTCTTTGACAGCAAAAATATACTCTCGAGATTCTTGAACACATTGGATATCTTTGTGTGAAACTATTTCCTGTTTCTTTGGAACAAAACTTATCTATTAGTAAGTTTGAAGGTGACTATATTAGTGATCCATCTTCATACCAAAAGATTGTTAAGAGTTAATTTATTTGACTATCATACGACTTGACTTGGCATATACAGTCCATGTTTTAAGTAAATTTATGGACAAGCCAAAAAGTATTGATAAGTGTATTAGGGGCCTAAAATATCAATATTTGATAATTTTTTTGATAGAATATATCCTAAATTATTGTATTTTCTCTTATATAGATAAAACTTAATGGTTGAACGAGAAATTTGAAGAATCAAAAGAAAAATTAAAAGAAAAAGAGCAAAGTCCAAAGTTTGAGGACCAAATTGTAAGTACTCAGTAGTTTATCCGGACTACAAGACGATACTTTGAAGACTGGTATGAGACAATTGGATGGAATTAGAATTTAAAAATGAATGGAATATGATCAAAATAAATTTCCAATCGCACAAGTTATATTTCAGATTGTTTGTCGAAAAGTTAGACCCATTTTTGGCATACTGAATATCCGAATTGGAAAAATTATATTTCTATAAAAGTTGTAGTCTCTTGAGTTAGATTTACAATGCAATTTGAATCACCTCAAGTGGATATCAGGAAAGAAAATTATGTCCAAAATATTGATCACTTGACAGAGACAAAAAATCTGCACGCGAGGGTAACTTTCCTTATTCGATTGGAACTCTTTTGAAAACTAATTTGAACGTGATTTTTGACCAATTTTCTACTCATACAAATACCTAACAGTAGAATACATATGGGAGACTTCTCATAAACATCTCATACTACAATATTTATCAATTATCATCATCAAATGAAGAAAATTCATAATTTTTGTGAGAGAATTGAAGGATACCACACATTATAACACATTCTAAGAGCTTTTGGGAGTATAGAATGAGACAAGAACATGAAGATCGATTTCAAGACTCGAAGATTCAATTCAAGTGATGTCGATTCTTCAATATTTCTTTGTTTTCTTTTTCATAACATGGTAGGCTAGTTTTCTTTGTGTTGGGAGAATGTTGAATCATGCAATATGAATTTTAATTTTTAGTTTTATATGTTTGACATTAAAAATACATTTTTGAATATTGAATTATTTATATAATTTTCTTTTTTCCAAAATTATTGTGTACAGTAGTTGTGTGAATTTGGTGGCTTATATTATGCATTCGAAAGAAGGCAAATAGGTTGGACATATATAAATTTTCATATGGTCCGATAAGTGATATAAATATACCACTATTCTTTATGTGAATTTTTAAGTGTTCATAAAAATTCAACTACTTGTATATGTTCGCATCCATTATAAAAATATAGTTGGATCATCATATATAAAAGTAGGTTTAACATTACTCGAGAAAAATTGTTAAATAAAATAGGAACATTGATTCGTCAAAATTCAAAATCGTGTTGTCAAATCGTAGAATTAAGGTTAAAAAAGATATTGCATGGGAATTTGAGATTCTAGTGCATTTGTCATTTATTAAACACATTAATTTGCATTTAAAATAATTTATATTTACTTTAGTTAATTTACACATAATTGCATAAGTAACTTATTTTAGTTATAATTTTGTCATAACAAACACATCATATTATTCTTGTTTCAGTTAAGGTCGCAATAATTAAAATTGAACTAATCAATTTTTATGGAACGATACTTGGATTCAAAATTTACTTTATTACTTATTAACGAATCGTACATTTGCGGTGATTTTAATTCGAAATATATTTTCGTGAATAAGTATCACATTTAGAACTGCACAATTGTGTCTTAGGATATGTGATTCAAACACCAAGATAAGGAATATTTCTTCCTACGGCGTCCAGTCCAACTGAATGCATTTTGGGATGCAGATTGGGCTGGGTACTAGGTATTGCATAATTCTTTTTAGTTCAATAATTTCCTAGAAAATGAAGAAGCAAATGACCAAATCACGGTCCAACGTAGAAGCCCAATACCAATATATGGTTGCAACCTGCTGTCAAATTACCTGATTGAGAACAATTTTATAAGATTTGGGCACGGAACATTTGCATTCTGTCTATAATTATTGTCACAACCGCGCAGGTTTCCATATTGACCTCAAACCCAGTCTAAATTGAAAGAATAAAGCGTATAGAAATTGATTGTCACCTCATAAGAGAAAAATTTCAACACAGAATGATCAAGATGCCTCAAGAAATCCAGTTCTCATTGGCGGAAGAGAGAGAGAGAGAGAGAGAGAGAAAGAGAGAGAGAGAGTATATGTGCTGTGTATTGGGAGACCGAGAAAATCCCCACTAAAAGAGGAAAAAAATCAATTTTTATCATGTTTTTCTCTTTTATTTTTAATTTTCTTTTTACAATAATTTGCTTCTTTAGAACCTGTAATTTAGCTAACATACAGGCGAAATTAAGTATTTTCTTTGAGATTCTAACTAGGCATGATTCTTGGTAGGAGAAATTTTTATTGGAAAAAATGATTTGAGTTTTTATTCTTGTTTTCCATACTTTAATTGACTTCTCTTAGTTCATATTAAAAAAAATCTTGATTTCTTGTTAAATAAGAATGCTTAATTTCCATGAAATAAAAGTGTAATAAAATTATGGAAGAGTATTCCTATTCAACAACCCAAATGGAATTAAAGTGTTACTTATTGCACCCATTCTCATTAACCATGCTATAAAATATTAGTTACATGTTTATAAAACAAGATAAGGCGAGATCATTCAGAAAATAATTGAAGACAGTGAGTGAGAAACAAGAAAACGAGATTACTATGCTGGGAGACTTGTGGCGTACATAAGAATCAAAAAGATAATTAAGTGGTTTTTTCTATCATTTTATTTATATTCGATTTAGTAAATAAGAAAAATACTTAAAAATGTATGTTAAAAAATATATAAACAAATATGTGGTGTAACGAAAGATTTTCGTTGTGGTAATATAGTCGTCATAGGTAAAACAATCGAGGAAATTTGAATAGGATGTTTTTCAAATTTCAAATTTTATGCCAAAATATATTCATTTCAATTTATAATTTAGACCTCAGGAACACGGCTGGACTCAAGTGGGGTCATGTTGGGGGTCAAGTGACCCCACAAAGGTTTTTTACTTTTTTAAAAAAATAAAAAAAATTCTGTAGTTGCATTTTAAAATTTTTTTTTTTTTAATTGTAGGTTTCTTTCTTACACTCAATTAGTGTCCTTTTTGTTAGTTTTTTGGATTATTCGTTTGTTAGTTAAATGAATTATTGAGTGTTGGCTTTAGAAATGTTTCAAATTTGAATTTAGTGATGAAGAAATAGAGAGAAAATGGTACATACAAGAATCTTTACAGTTTAATGTTCGATTTTGTTCATCGTATATTATATTTTATCGAAATTAATAAATGGGTTTTTTTTTTCTGTAGTATATATTTGATTTTTTATGATTTTGAAGGTTGAATGTAATCACGAAGATGAGGGTGTCATTAAAATTAGTATTTTAAATGGAGGATTTTTTGGAGTTCGAGATTTGGGCAATTTCGAAGTTTAACAAAATTTGACCTCTTAAGCATAATGGATTTTTTTTTAGCTGACAATGTGTTAAAAAATAGATGTTTCGATTAATGATTTATTGCCCATAAATTTCAATTTTAGTTTCTCGCAAAACCCTTACTTCCATCCTTGACTTATCGCAAAGTATAAAAATGTGTAGGTTATAATTATAGTAATGTATTGACTTATTTTCATTAATGTTGGGTATTTTAGTGATGCCCAAATAACCCTTAGGCAATGATGAAAAATCGTGGCCCGTTTAATTTCATAGGCAATAAGCTCGAGATTGAATAATATTGAAATCCACACCACAAACGTCGTAGCCCAAATGTTATTTGGTATTTAGAGGAAACCAACCCGTTGGAGTAGATGCTCAATACCCAATAAGTGGAGATAATTTTGAATTGGGAATTCTCCCTTTTTCACATGGATGTTTGATGGTTATGATATTCTTATCTCTTGTAATCATTTCAATATTCTTGAACTATATCTTGGAGAGGATTATCTGAAAATTCGTTTGCAATTCTTGCCTATAAATTGGATACCCTTTGTTCTCATTAAACACACCAAAAAGTTATTTGCTTTGTGCCTTTGGAAGAAGCCAAAATCAGTTGTCTACTGTGTGCCAAAATCGGTCCTTGCTTTGTGCAATTTCTCAATTCCAGCTTCTACCTATTGTGACTCTCTGCTTCCAAGTTTCTCCATTTGTTGGTGTTACCTTTGTGGTGATGGATTCAGATTTTCTGAGCATAAGAGAAGGAGAATCCATTCTTTTTCAATTTAGTTTCTTCAATTTCTTGAATTCCTTTTTTTTTATTATTTTACTTAATTCTTATTAACTACTTTGATTTGTTCAATTGTAGGTGGAATTAAGTTTTACAATTAATCTTACGTTTTTTTAAAATAAATAAAAATATAAAATTGCATTTTAATTTTTGACATTACAATACAAAAAATTTGGGTCCACCCCTGCTTAGGAATTACGAGTGATCTCCTTGAGTTGTAGGTTCCAAACCAGAAAAATTGTGTAGCATTTTTCTGGATGAGTATGCTGATTGTTCTTATTTGATTTGTCTAGCGCGTGGGCAATCCGACGAAGGCGCGTGAGGCAGAATCCGAGAAAGGTTTCTTCAGATAGAATTTTCATTTTGACATTTCAAACATTTGCGTGTTGTTAGTTTTTCGTTTCAGGTACTGCAGCAAAAGTTGGACGATTTTGCCCTTGGTGGGTCGACGGTAGAAATTGCTATATACATTTAATGAATTACTTTAACCCAAAATTGCGGCCCTAAATCAGTAAATTCGCATCTCTCCTATTTTACAGACTACAGAACTGGTTCGCTATGGTAAATTGGCTGAAACCTTTACATTATCGCACTAGCAGGTCATCGTGTGGGGTGATCATTAGGATTTGGGGTTGC
>CAIGRN010124379.1:0-23658 GCA_903798345.1 Fraxinus anomala | reverse complement strand
AAGTTATTCGAAGCAACTAAAAATCCATATCATGATTTACTAGCATCTCTGTTATATTGATTTCTGTTTGGTTAAGAGTGAGACCTTTTTTGGTGATATGAAACATTTGCATGTACTTCTTAATTCAGTTTTGTGACTATGAAGTGTTTACGATCCAAGATGAGTGCTTGATTTGTTGAACGCAGTCAAAGGGGCGTCTCTATCTATTTACTTTCCAAAGATGTTAAGTATAAATGTATTCCCGCTCTGAAATACTAATGTCCATATTATTGTTATTTGTGATGCCAGAGGTAAATCATTTTTGTATATTTATGTAGCTGAGAGTCATGAGAAGATAGATAACTCATGTGTACTGCAGGGTTTGAAAACTGCAATCATTGAAGGAGATGTTGTCGGAGGAACTTGTGTAAATAGGGGCTGCGTGCCTTCAAAAGCACTTCTGGCTGTGAGTGGCCGCATGCGTGAGCTTCAAAATGAACACCATATGAAGTCCTTTGGGCTACAGGTACTTTTCATTATGACAATCAAGGTGGATGCATGTGATGTAATTCACTGTCTTATTAAATTATCTTCGAGACTGAAAGGTTCTGAAATAATTTCAGAATGTACAAGCATCATCACGATCTTGGAAAACTGTACTACCATTTTTTCTATAAATTATTCTTAGTTCACAGAATATTCAGAACCATATAATGTGAATTCAAATTATATGCCTGCCGTTTGGTAATAAAAATTCTATAGGAAGTTTTACTGAAGTTCCGATGATTGCATAGCCTTTTGAAAGGAATGTGATAATGATTATTGTGTTTCTATGACAACCTTCAGAAGAGAAACATAGAGAGTTAAGTAATAGCAACATGAAACAAAACATTTGTTCTTTTGCACAGTGAATTGGTTAACAAGAAGCTTAAATGGGCAAAGATTTACCATTTAGAAATCTGTATCAAGCTACGCGTAGTGAGGAAGTCATGTGACCGCCAGTGGAAATTTGCTTGAACGATTGATGACTTTTTCTCTTATCGTGTTCTTTTAATTGGTGTATCCTTCCCAACTTATCAAACATCACATTCCACAATGATAGGTTGCAGCTGCTGGATATGACAGACAGGGAGTTGCAGATCATGCAAACAATTTGGCCTCAAAAATACGAAGTAATTTGACAAATTCAATGAAGGCTCTTGGTGTTGATATATTGACAGGCACTGGTACAATTTTGGTAGGTTGATCTATTTTCTCATCGGTATTTTGAGGTTTGAATTCTTGTGTTAATCCTTGTAGCTCTATTACTAGTAAATCAAACTTATTTTCATGGTTTAGGTATAATTAAAAATTACAGCATAACAATTATAAGCATATCCAGGGTCCACAAAAGTTGAAGTTCGGAAAAGAAGGGTCTGGAGACACTATCATAACAGCAAAAGACATAATAATTGCTACCGGTTCTATTCCCCTTGTGCCCAAGGGAATTGAAGTTGATGGTAATTATTTGTTTCTTTATCATCTTTTATTTTTAGCATAGTTTCCAAGAAGTTGCTTTGTATTTTCCTATTCTTGTCTTAACAAATTAATCATTTTTGTGGTGACGCAGTTAGGAAGGAGAAGGGAGAGTGAGAGAGACACAGAGAGAGGGAAGGGATGGAGGATTCTTAGTTGCTTTGTATTTTCCTTTATTCTATTACTGTCTTAACAAATTAATTATTTTTGTGGCGGCGCGGTTGTAAAGGGAGAGGGAGAGAGGGGGGATGGAGGATTCTTGTGTTACTGTATCGTAAAAGACTCCAAGGTTTCTATTGAAATAAAATGCCCTGGTGTCATTGACAGGAAAAATCTCTATAGCTTTCAAATTACTAGAATTTAAATGCTACCATATTTTTGTCATCACATGACCTGGTAGGCTATTTTGTTAAAGTGCACGGAAATTGTAATTTTCCAATATGACTACCCGTGCATGTGCCTAACAATTTGCGCTGAAAATTAGAACACGTAATTCTGTAGGGCCTAATGAAATCATCATGTAATTTCCTCATAAGCTTCCCCATGCTCTAGACTTATCACTGCATTTATTGAGTGTTTCATCGATGCTATAAATCTATGTGTTGAACAAAATTTTGGATCAGACTGTTGTAAGTATGGTATAACAAGTATTTAATCTAAAAATGAAATTATCACCTTAAAGTGTGTTCTTTTTAATGTCAAGTTGGAGGACGGAAAAATTGGAAACCATTATCTGTAGAACATTTATTGTTTGAGTGACTAAGACAATAGAGCCTTTTGGCATTGATTTTGACTTTGTACAGTTTCGTTGCTATCTTTATAGATTTTCCATCACTCTGCATGCCTGAGGTGCAGATCATATTCCTTAACAGTTTCTCTTCTTTATTATATATTTAAACTATTGATGCATGGCTGCAGGTAAGTCTGTAATAACCAGTGATCATGCTCTTAAACTGGAATTTGTTCCGGAGTGGATAGCTATTGTAGGAAGTGGTTACATTGGGCTCGAATTCAGTGATGTCTATACAGCACTTGGAAGTGAGGTGTGACTTATTATATTGTTACTCTATTTTTTATAGGATAATATTACCTGCACATATTATCATGATTCATCATTTGATATTTCGTATTTTCTCTAGTGTAAAATGACCATATGAAATCAGAGTTGTCCTTCATTCTTTCTCTCTCAATTTCGATTTTGTTGTGTGCTATATTTTATATAAAAATTGACTTAAAAGATGGTGGAACTTTAACTGTATATTTAGTTGAAGTACAGAAAATTTACAATACCAATGAACTATAAATGTATAATCACCATAATAAATTCAGTGAAACTAAACAGATATATATTGTCACATCTACAGAAAAAATCTTGACTTGATGCATGATAATATTGTTTTTTCTAAAAAAATTATTTTAATGACAAAGTAAGTATTAAATATGATCAAGAAATTATTTTGTAGTTGAAGATATGCATAAAGTAAATTTAAAATAGAAATGAACAAGTTCGCATAGAGGGAGTCTCATGGTATGCTTTTTTATAAAATAATATATGGACTAAATATTTATTTTGTGATATAGCAAGGAAGTGTTATGAAAATTATTTGAAGACATATTACATGATTTTGTAAATAACGACTATTGAAGATATTACTAATATTATTAAACAGTTGGATGAAGCTATTTGCAATATTTACAACTCATTGTTGAACTTAATTAATCTTTCCGGTCTCCTCAATAATTTATACCAATTCTAGCTACAACTGATAAAATTTGCCAATAAAAACTTGTCATTTTAATATGAACCCGTATAAGGATTTGAATGAAAATTTCTCTAGATGATAAATATCGTGCTGAAATCCAAACTTGTTTACTTAGCAGCTAGCATACTTACTAGTTATACATGGTTGTATTAACATCCAAGTTTGAGAACTTTAATTGCTAGCATGCTTATAGATTTAATCTTTTAAGTCACTAAATGTAACATCCCAAAATAAAAAACACCAAATAACCAGTTATAGATAACCATCACATTTAAAATATGGAGTTGACAATGATCTTAAATAATCATCATCACAAACCCATTAAGTAAACTCGACTAAAGGAAGGCAATAAATGTAACATCCCAAAATAAAAACACCAAATAACTAGCTATAGATAACTATCACATTAAAAATTTGGAATTGACAATGATCTTAAACAAATATTATCATCACAAACCCATTAGTAGACTCGTCTGATATTATTGAACTGTTAATAATCTCATAAGTTCAGGACAAAAAAATAAAACATCGTGATCATCACAGCTACAGCATATTGAGGTTTTATTGAATGACATCCATTTATGAGGAAGAAGGCCCTGCTGTAAAAGAATCTTATTGGCATCAATGCTGAGTCCTGCTCTTCGAGGGTCATCAGATAACTTTCCTCTTCTAAAAAATTTCTTAGCATGGGACCAAGAAGAAGGAAGGGGAAAATAAAGAGAAGAGAAGAGACAGTGAGAATTCGAAGAAAGAAGTAGAGTGAAAAAAGGAAAATTCTGAAGCGGCAACTGCTACTCTGTATTTTCATATATACTTTTCAGGAATATTTGAATCCCTGCCTTGATTACTGATATCCACTGAAATTTAAATAAAACAAATTATAAGTTGTTCTTATTTAATGTCATTATTTTCTTGGTAAAATATATATGAGACTCAAGCTGATCACAGTTGAACTTCACAGGTTACGTTTATTGAAGCTTTAGATCAACTCATGCCTGGTTTTGATCCTGAAATTGGAAAACTAGCTCAACGAGTTCTTATCAATCCTCGCAAGATTGACTACCATACTGGTGTATTTGCTAGCAAGGTAATTGATGCGACTCAGCTGCCTGTTGCATGCCTGCCAATAAATCAACTCAGATATTTAACATATTATTTGCACATTGTGAGTTTAACTTCCATCTACAGATCACTCCAGCAAAGGATGGAAAACCAGTAATAATAGAACTCATCGATGCAAAGACAAAAGAACCAAAGGGTACCGTGGAGGTAAGATGTCTTTTCTGGGGAAACATTTAGGACTGTAGTTCGTATATCACATCATTTTCACAATACATGATGTAGGAAACTTATAATTCAATGTATGAAAGTACATATTTGCTAGACACATAGTTGACTATTTATTCAAAGGAAATGATATTTACTCATAGCAGTCATCAGGGACAAAGAACAGTGATGCACAATACATGTTAAGTCATGTGTCCTGAAATAAAATGACATTCTTCTGGAATGTTTTGGTTGTTCTTTCACTGTAGCACAATGGATATTTTGAACAGTCACCGTTGCCAAACCTAGCCAACTCCCAAGTTGATTGGGAATAAAGATTAGCCTCTTGTTGTATTGTTGCCACACCTGCTCTAGCTTTGCGTAATTTAACGAGAATTTTTGCTCCGTACTTTTTATGCACTGCCCTAAATTTGCTATGGCAACCTTCAGGTAGATGCAGCTCTTATTGCAACTGGAAGGGCTCCATTCACTCAAGGACTTGGGCTGGAAAATGTATGTTGTCTGGCATAATGAATTAGCTGACAACGGAAATTAATTTTTAAAATTCTAAAACTATCTTTTATCCATGCAGATTAACGTACAAACACAACGTGGATTTGTCCCTATTGACGAGCGCATGAGAGTAATTGATGCAAATGGAAAGTTGGTGAGTCATGAGTTTCATTTGCTTGTTTATGATGTTTTATATTCCTTTATTTTGGTACCATTTGGAATGTTTACGACTTTATTTTACTGACATGCCTTTCTGATAATTAGGTTCCTCACTTGTATTGCATTGGCGATGCTAATGGGAAAATGATGCTTGCTCATGCAGCAAGTGCACAAGGAATCTCTGGTAAGAACCCAATATTTTTTGGAAATTGGGTATTCTTTATCAACTTATATATACTTAATTAACGTCCGGCATTGCCCTTTTAGTTGTTGAGCAAGTTTCTGGGAAGGACCATGTGCTGAACCATTTAAGCATCCCGGCTGCATGCTTTACCCATCCTGAAATCAGTATGGTTGGATTAACAGAGGTATAAGTTTACTTTCTGATCTTTTTCTTTGCTTTTATACCTAATTCTCTTCAACTCTCTCTCTCTCTTCCTCTGGGTAAATGGCCTGCTATTTCATAAAGTGACTTTTCTTTTTATATAGTTATGTAGATGTGCATCCTTGTGGAAAGCCAGCACAGAAGTTATATTAAAGGTTCCTGTTTGTGAGGATTTATTTGCATTGATGGTTATAATTACAATCTCTAAATTTGCAAATTAATCCCCGCACTCGTTGATAGCATCTGTTCTATGAAAATAAACATACCCACCACCCATTATGTAACCATTGAAGGAGTTGAGAAAACTTAACCCAGTGGAACTGTTCTTTTTAAATTATGCACAATTTCAAAGTATTACTATTCTTCTACATCTAAAAGTTTTTGGGCGGGCCTTATTTGGAAGACTTCTGACATAATCTTTTAAGTCATAAGAAGTCATAGATATACACAAATCACTTTGGGGGTATCGAGACTGTTCAATAACTTGTTCACATAACGGATGGGTTTGGTAGATTATCAGCAAAGAACTCCATGGAGGTTCAGTTATGGGATGCTTACTTATTATACTCCATGTGGTAGAAGTGATTGAGTTATAGCATTCTTCTGACCAGCAGTTTTACTGTGGCCAGTCTTGTAAAGATTGATTGAATATTTGATTTGACTGGTATTATCCTGCATTGCAATATTTGTAGCTGGTCTGCATTTTTGGAGAAAAATATCATAATCTTAATTCGTAGTTTGAAGAAAATTTTCCTATTGCCACCAATAGTCATACTGATTGCAGGACAAGATTTCACCGCCCTTCAGATACTATAGCAGATATTATAAACAGAAAGTTTCCTTTTTGTTCTGATTAGCTTGCTGTGGTAGTGCCTGTCTGAAATATTCACCCACACGAACGCACATATGATCACCCACATATAGAGGGAAAGAGCTTGTTTATTAACACCTTTTAAAATGACAATATTTTATTATTTTACTTGATCTCAACTTTCTATCATTGTGGTTGGATTTATCTCCATCCAAGTAGTGGATAGAACCTTAAAAGAAATAGAAAAAAATGTGTAGATAATTTCTTGCAGGTGACTTTTCTGAATACTGTTCATTTATTCATAGAATCTTGCTTGAATAATCTTGACTTTGGCAGCCTCAAGCAAGAGAAAAAGCTGAGAAGGAGGGATTTGAAATGAGTATTACAAAAACAAGTTTCAAAGCTAACACAAAAGCCCTTGCAGAAAATGAAGGAGAAGGACTTGCCAAGGTGATACATGATTATTTAGAAATTGTTGCGTCACAAGTATGAATGGTCGATACTCTGTCCTCAATTACTTCTTCATGATAGCAAAAAGTGGGATAGTTTGAGGAAGGTGGCAAGCTTCAAATAATTATACACTCACACACGCACATAATTTCTCTGCAAACTCCAACTTATGTCAACTCTCTACCCACAAATCCTGGATCCGCCACTGATGTGCTACAGTTTTTGCTTTTGATTAGAAGGGAATGACTAATAACCAATCCTGTTATTTTCATGCAGTTGATTTACAGACCTGACACTGGAGAGATCCTTGGGGTTCACATTTTTGGGATGCATGCTGCAGACCTCATACATGAAGCATCAAATGCCATAGCCATGGGAACGCGTATACAGGTAAATTTTGACTTTAAATTTGCATTGCTTCTATATGGAAAGCCATTTTACTCTGAAACCTACAAGTGGGATGACAAATAACTTGTTAACTGGGGCAAAGGATGCATGTAGCTATTCTGATAGTACACAAAATATGTATCAAGTCATAAAAAGGCAAGTGAAATCACTTAGACAACCAAATACTCGTACTTGGACTTATTTGTATCTTTAACAGAAGGCCGATAGCATTTAGATGACATGGATAATATAAACTAGACTCATCTACCGTTTAAATTGTTTGAATTCCCGAATCTTTGGGCTTACTCTTATGTACTTATGTTTGCAGGATTCACCAAGTTTTCTACATCAATTTAAATAATCTGCTTCTACATTCAGATGCTTATTATTCATTAAAACTTTTGAACTCTGCAGGACATAAAATTTGCTGTTCATGCGCATCCAACACTGTCTGAAGTTCTAGACGAGCTCTTCAAATCAGCAAAGGTAATATACTAATATCTCATTTTCCTCAATAGTTTTTTTTTTCCTGATAAGACCCCTAATTGGCCCGAGGATTCATGTCAAGAGGCAATAGAGGACAACATGGTCCATTTGTGTCTGGATCTCGACCCTCTAAAATACTGAACTCATCTTTTATTGCTGGCTGAAGTTGTCACTGTGAAACCCTTACCACTAGGTGTGGCTCATTGTAGTCCAAATCTATGTAAAATTGTTGTTAGGATGTGTTTGTCAATTGTCTGGAAGGCCGAGATAAGATTTCCAAGTTGTTTCAAGAATACCTTACACGCTTGCATATATAAATTTCAGGTAAGTAGGAAACCCTCACTAGGACCTGAACCGAAGTTCCCTCTCATTTTTCAATGGTACATTAGATGACTTATAATGCACGAATGATATGCATCAAGACAGCTTCTGTATATCGCAAATGTATTTCAGTCTGGTCAAAGTCATATAATTTCAGCAATACAAAGTAATATTTTTTTTTTTTTGTACGTTTCTCTTACTCCAGGTTAAAGTCAACAGTTCTAGTCCAATCGCTCAACCAGTTGCGGTGTAGGCTTCTCGAAGTGGTGTAATTTATTGAAACATGCAGCTTCTTGTTATTAAGGAGGAAAGCGGGATAAAAATATGTTAGTTGCCATAATTTCTCTATTTTGCCATATTCTTTTTAACTTCAAGTTTGTGACTCACCTGGACAATGTGCCGTTTGAAGCATTAGACTTGTATTCGAGCGTTGCTGCCCTTTTCGTGCCCTAGGAGTCCAATTTTGTTTTTCTTTAGCGTAAAAGCCATCAAGTTTGAACTTAAAATTTGTTGAATTTGAGAAGGAATGAAATTATAAATAAAATACAACGTATATAACTTTGTATTTATCTTATTGAGATTATCCATGCCTACTGTTGACAATATAATAATCTGTTTCAGCCTTTTTACTGTATTAAATAGCATTAGGGTTTGTAAATGATTGAAATTGAGTAATGCCATTATGAGGTTTAGATGATATTGAATCATTGGTCAAATAACATGGGTTTTATTTTCTTGCTTTTGATTAGACTTATTATTTAATGTCGAATAATGTTATTTATCATTATGATGATGAAACATTGGTGATATGATTTCTGTGTGGAATAATGAGATTAAACAGTTTATTTTTTATGAGATAGATGCAGAAAAGAGAGAAATATGAAGGATAATGAATTGTCACATCATTAATGTTCTATAATTATAATGATAAATAGTAGTACTCTTTAATAACATCATGTTGCCATGTAAGTTGACGATGGTCATCGACGATGACAAATAATCGACATTAATTTATTTAGTAAACATAGTGTTTAATACTCATCTAGGTCTTGGGAGGTTTTTTTCAAATATGCTAGTTGCCAAAATGGAATACTGAAATGTTCAATGGGAAAGGTTTTAGATTTTTCATTTTGGGGAAATTAGGACCAACTCCTCAACATTTAAAAGTGATATTTTGACTCCCAATTGGTGGCTTTCACGTGAGCTAAAGTTGAATGGCAAAACTACAAACTCGCTAGTATATTTTTAAAATTTTAACGTGAAAGTCATGTGCTATTTTAATTATCTTTGGAGATGTAAACTTTGACTTTCTTCAAATATTGAAAGTTGGTTCAATTGCCTTCTTATTTTAAGTACTCAAGAAAACTCATAAACAAACTTGTAGTTGTTATAGCTAAAAATGAAATAAAACTTTTAGATCAACTTTAAAGAAAAAGTGTGTTTATTGTTAATGAAATTAGAGCAAAGTATACGGTAATTAACATAAAAAGAAGCAGCGTTGGAAATGGAACGTCGCTTTCAAATGGAACTTAGCTCTCTCCATTGGTCTCTATTTATAGGATGGAAGACCACACACTTGGCCGCCTCATGTCATTTCAGCTGTAATGTCATCCTAAAATGCGTGTCGCTTATTCAGAATTTCACTGTTTTGATTGATTGTTGAGGTCGATCTCTTTGGGTCATCATTACACATAGATTTAACATATTACATCATGTAATGATGGTATGATATCAAGTAATTATTGATTACTGATAATTGGTTGAACATGATGTGTTGATGTCAAGGTTGCCAAGTGTCGTTCAAGGAGTGGTTGATGGAAAGGTGTGGCGGTGATTATACATTATTGTCTCTACAAACTACGATAGTCGTTTGTTAGATATGATCTCGTGGCTAATGCATTCGACCTTAAGGTTTAGAGTAGGCATAGTATTCTAAAAATATTTATTTTAATGAGGTGGGAGGTCGGACTCCAACAGTAGTCTTGATGTTTTATTCTAGATGAGATCCATCATATGGCTGCTTTTCTTATCGTTTGATTGGAGTTGGGGTAGTTAGACTAATTGTAGTGTTCGTCTTGTATATACCATTCGGGTAAAATTCATCAATGGCCACCCAACTTTATACTTAGTGTCGTCATGAGCATCTAATTTAATTTTGTTTCACGATGACAACCCAATTTTATACTTAATGTCATCATAGCCATTCCATTTGATTTTATTTTACCATGACCACCTAATTTTATATAACATTTCAGCATGATCATCAATATTCATATAATGTTTCACCATGGCCATCCAAATTTTTTTCACCATTTTCATTAATTTTAAAGGGGTAAAACGATAAATTTGTATTTTATATATATATATATATATATATAAAAGTTTTTTTAGATTTTAAAAACGTTTATTTTAAAATAACTTTTTATTTTATTTAAAAAACTTTTTTTTAATAATTTTTTATTTTTTTTAAGGAACATTTTTTTAAAATGACTTTTTATTTTAAAAATTTTCCTAAGCAATTTTTTTTAAAAAAAAACAACTTTTATTTTTTTTTTAAAAATGGTTTATAAATAAGTTTTTATTTTATTTATTTTATTTTTCTAAGTGACTTTATTTTAAATAAGTTTTTATTTCATTTTATTTTTTTAAGTAACATTAATTTAAAAATAAGTTTTTATTTAAAATTTTTAAAATTTATTTTATATATAATGTAAAATTACTTTTACCATTTTAAAAATAATGAAATTTGTGAAAAGAAGTTGGATGATCTTGGTGAAACGTTACATGAAATTGAGTAATCATAGTGAAATAAAATCAAATTAGATGATCATGGTGACACTAAGTATAACATTGAATGACCATGGTGAAACAAAATCAAATTGGATAGTCATAATGACACAAAGTATAAAGTTGGTTAGCCATTGGTGAATTTAACCAATATTAAATTGTGTATTATATATATATATATTATCCGCCATCTCATCGAACATGCTACCGTTTATTGTTGCAAATGTTGAAAATAAAGGAGGCAAAAAGTTCGGACTTATAAATCCTAGATAGAGAAGGATGTAAAGAAAGTCACACAAGTTGAAAATGGAGGAAAATTAATAGATTTTTAATCGAACTTAGAAAAGGATGTTGAATCTTGTGACACATTCGTTGTTAGTGACCAAACTAAAACGAAATTCAAATAAAAAGTTGAGTGACTAATATAAAATGTTACTCAAAGATGGTGACATTACAATGATTTTATCTAAAAATAATATTTGAAAATGATTTAAGCTATTTGTGTTGATTGATAAACATTATTGATAATGTTGGAGTTGGCAAATAATTTAAAAAATAGTTTTTAAAGATTTTAAAAATGGATGGATGTGATGACACCAACAAATGTTGTCACTATATAATTGATTTACAAAATTCGTTGGCAAAATGAGTATAGTAGATCAATCATTATTTTTTAATGATTTCAAAAACTATTTATAAACCGTCATACTGTTTCGTACACAGATTGTTATTCGAAAATGGTTTGCGCACACCAAAAAGTTACTAAATATTGACTTGTTGAACATTTGCAAAACCTCAATCCAATGCCAAACAGTAGGAATCATTGCGCATTTGAGGTGAACTGTAGTTGAATCGGTCGAGGAATTGCAATCCGTTATTTTTCAAGTCATCGAGTGAGTAATACAAAAGTAGAATAATGTTTTTGGTGGATTGGTTCTATGGAGTACTTGCATCGCTAGGGCTATGGCAAAAGGAGGCCAAAATCCTTTTTTTAGGCCTCGATAATGCCGGCAAAACCACCCTCCTTCATATGCTTAAAGACGAGGTACGAGATGTTTCATTTGTTTAATTTTTATGTGAAGTGTGTATCTGTATATGTGAAGAATTGAAATTACTCTTGTGAATTATTAAGGTTGGTTAGTTTTGATTATATAAACTTGTTTTTTATTGCTTATATGATTAATCCGCGAGGCTATGAGATGAGTATCAGAAAATAACTGTGTTTCTATGAATATTGGTTAATAATCACTGTATTGAAGGCTTAAAAGTGAAACTGAGATACTTATGTTGTGGAAATGAGCAGAGATTGGTACAACACCAGCCAACCCAGTATCCGACATCAGAGGAGCTGAGTATCGGGAACATCAAGTTCAAAGCTTTTGATGTGGGAGGCCATCAGATTGCACGCCGAGTTTGGAAAGATTATTATGCCAAGGTATTATCTTTGCAAAATTATGCACCTGCGGTAGTTGATTTACATTTACTTGCGTGTTTATTAAATTACTGGGCCATAACCAGAGAATTTTACTGAAGTGGTATATTGAATTGCTGAAATTTTCTCTGTGGTCACTGGCAGTAAATTTCTAATTCTTTAAGATAGCATGATATCTGTTTGTTTTCTTCCTTGATTTTGGCATTCATGCTGTATACAGCAATGTGACATAGATGTTCAGTATTGCATGAGTGCTGTTATTATGGCATTGCATTTTAGTTGTTACAGTGGGATAAATTGTTTCTTTTCTTTTCTCTATTATGTGGGAGTCAGTCAAAGACCATATTAAGTAGGTCTGAACAATTGATGTTTTATTGATAAGCTTCCCGTACTAGGCTTGTGGTAGTAGTTCTAGAGGCAAGTTTTTGCAGTCGATTTTTTGTAGTATATTTTCTTTGCTACTCAATCACATATAGTTGTGTATAATAAGAAATGCATAACAGAAAAGAAACCATCAAGAACGTAATCTGCCTGACAGAGAAGAGACCATTCTATTCTGCTAGCCCATGTTTATACCACTAACCATTTTTGGGTTTATTTGATTCATGGGAGGTCCAAATGGAGTCAGGGAGTTCGTTAAGACCACTTTTAATTTTTCTAGGAAGTTTTTCACTAATACCTCATCAGACTGATTCCATTATCCAAATTCTAACTATATTCATAAGAAAACTTGTTAAAAGAGTGACTTGGCCAATTGCCTAAGTGTAAACCACAAGGAGGATGCAAGTGTTTTTTAAATTGTTGAATTCAGAGAAATTGCAAAGTGAAAATAAATGCTGATATTATTAATTGTTAGTGGTTTTGAGAGGACCATTGATTATTTTAGTTTGTTCTGTGGATGTGATATTTTGGCTTCTGAAATTGGATTATTTAATACATAAACACGGTCTTATTACTTTGTAGAATTCTTCCAATTTATTGTGAATTTAACCTATTTTTCGAAGTTTACTGAATCCTGCCTCAAGCTTTTAAGTTTTCTCTGAATATATTTGAGTATTTCGTGCTTTCACTTTGGATGAAGCATGCGTCTCATTTTGAACTTAATCCATCGAAGACGTGGCTCTTGAATGTGCTTTGCACTTTTGATTATGAGAAAAACTACTCCTTGCTTCAAGAAGATATGAAAAATGGTAATAGAACTTCTTTTGCAATCAATGCTTACCTATAATGCATCGATACGGACACGTGTGTCCGACACGATATTTGTCGGATATGTGGACACGTGATTTTTCAAAAAAAGTACCGATGACATGTCATTAACATGTTGATTAAATTCTTTATTTATATATTATAAATTTAGTTTTATATTTATTATTAATTTTTCTTGTTAAAATCTTTTAAATATAAGTACCTATTTATTATTTATTAATAGCTTTGAGTTAAAAATATATAATCTTTTTAATAAAAAAAGAAAAATGATTATAGTAGTGTCCGTATCGACACATGTCGTACATAGACACGCTATCCTAGTTGAAGTGTCCGCACAATAGAGATGCTTACAATGAGTCTTGTAACATGGAGTCTTGTGTAAATTCAAGTATTGTGTAATTAATACAAGAACATTTATGTTTGTAAAAGAAATAAACCTTGAAAAATAAAAATGAAAGAAGGGAGAAACTAAAATAACTTTTCTGTTCTCTGTGTTGAACGCTATTTTTATTGCACTTGTGATAGAAATAAAAGTTGAAAATGAAGAATGAAAGAAGGGAGAAACTGAAATAACTTCTCTTTTTATTGCATAGGGGCAACACATTGTTATGAGCAATGAATGAAAACATGAGTCGGTAATATGATGGGTCTACTGCACCAATATATATTATTGACAATCACATAATGTTATATTGTCTTGATGATATTGTACAACATTGCTTGTAAGGAAGTAAAAATACAATGGAGACTACCTGAAGTGTACCTTGATCAATAATTTTGCAGTGGAACATAATTTTGAGGAAAACTGCTGCAATATAGAAACATATCTGACATTTATTTTTCACATGTAAGCCTTTTGAGTAATCTTAGAGCATCAAGTTTATGATCCTTACCACCAAGCAGCAGAAGAGGGGCTGCCCAAAAAAAAAAAAAGGCACCTTATGAGGTGCTTATAAGCACACCCAAATAATTGGAAAAGTTTAGATAGTGCACAATTACATCCCGACATTAATCATTTTCTCTCTACATTAAACGGCACTATAGTTATTTATTTGATGGTTTAGTTTCTAATCTTCGCTCTTTGCTTATTATGATAGAAACTAGTTTTTAGTTGTTGTCATTTGGACTGCGAATATGTATTTCCATTGTGATATTTTTTTTTGGCTGCATCAGTCTAATGGTCATATCATGGATTGAAAGTTCACAGTTTACGAGTTATCTATTTTTATTATTGGTTTCCAAGGTATAATGTGCTATATTTTTCTGTGTAAAGGTCGATGCAGTTATTTATTTAGTTGATGCTTACGACAAGGAGAGGTTTGGAGAATCAAAGAAAGAGCTCGATGCTCTCCTTTCTGACGATTCCCTGGCTAATGCTCCGTTCTTGATTTTGGGCAACAAGATTGACATCCCTTATGCTGCCTCGGAAGATGAGTTGAAGTACCACATGGGATTGATGGGCATCACTACCGGTAAGGGGAAAGTAAATTTGGCAGATTCAAATGTGCGGCCACTTGAGGTATTTATGTGCAGCATTGTGCGTAAAATGGGTTATGGAGAGGGCTTCAAATGGCTCTCTCAATACATCAAGTAGTGTGAAAAAGGAGAATTGATATGTTTTGCCTTTTACTATCCATGTAGTTATGTTTTATTAGACTTGACTTCAAAATGTCGCTCTCTGAAAGCATTGTTAGATAAATTTCTATAGATTTACGGTTTTTACTGAAATGAAAAAATAGTGGTTTTCTAGTATGTTATGCAGGGTTAGTCAAGTGGTTGATGGAATTGTCATTCAGAGGTTAGAAAATGTATTGAAGTTTGGAGAAGTGTGTTTGTTTTATCATCTTCTTGAACATGTTATGTGTTCATTATGTATGAAGTAATACTGCAAATGCATAGGTCGTGAACAAGTAATATAGAGTAATTTGGAGTGTTGATCCGATGAGGATTGATGTGCTTGTGCTTAAGTGATTTAATTCTAGTCTGATTAAATTGTCGGACAACACATACAAATTGGGTTTGATCTTTTTAACAAACTAATTAATGAAAGGCGATTAGAAACTATGAAAGCAAGTATAGTGAATTTTGGAAAGCTCTGATTGAGAACGTGTTGGGCTTCATATGACAACCTATCATTGGATTGTTTAAAACATAGTTAATTTTTTCAACTAATCACATTTTGCCAACACCGATTATGTCAACCATTATGTCACATTTTTCGGGCAAAGTAGCATTATTCGTCTTTAAACAATCATGTTATATTGACATAACGGTTGACATAATCCTTGACATAATGTCACATGGCAACATATCATTAGACTGTTTAAAACATAGTTAGTTTTTTCAACTAATCACATTTTGTTAATACCGCTTATGTCAACCATTATGTCACATCTTTTGGGCAAAGTAGCATTATTCATCTTTAAATAGATTTATCAATGAAATGAGCGAATTAACATAAAAATATTCATTTACTTGATTGCAAATTCTATTAGTGATCTTATTTCTCCCTGAGCATAACTTTGGTTCCCCATATTTGCAAGATTTTTCTCGTTATTCATTTTTTAAAAATTCATTTTTAACTATACATTTTCTAATAAAATAATTTGAAAGGTAAATTAAGATTTTTTCTTATTTTTTTAAACTACACATTCTTCAAAAAAATAAAAAATACTATTTTAAAATAAATCTTTTCTCCAAAATGGGGCTCAAACAAATGCTAAGTTTATTCGAAATAAAGTATAGTTTGTAGCGTGATTTTTTTGGGTACTATTTGGTCTTTCGTTACATAACTCCTCTTTGTTCTAACATACGTCGAAGACTATCGACTGATAGGCATTTTCACGTACACTTTGTAGGCAGAGTATTCAATACAATCAATGGTATTTAAGGTCATGTCGGTTCATCTGAAGGCGGAATTGGAACCTTACAAAGTTTCTATTTCACAAGTTACGACAATTTTTTTTTTCAATGAATACTTGTCGTTGCAAACATTATCTTGAATATGTGATTTTCAAGCATATGCCTAAAATCGCTTATCAAAGAAAAATTGGTTTCTTTTCTACTTTTTCATCTCTCCAAGGAGTTTATTTTTAAATGAGGTAGTTTATAGTGTTTTACATTGCAAGAAGATTTTAATAGTGAATTTCATTCAATATAATTTTACAATTTATATTAGAGTAGGCATCGACAAATTGACTACTTTCAATAAAATTTGGTTACGTGAAGTTACCCCATCTCAGAAATATAGGTTATTGTAGATGTCGGTTTTGAAAAGTAGGGTGAATAGTATTAACATTATGAGGCTTGACTATTGCCGATGGTATGCAAGTGGTCTTAACATAACAATGTGGGATGAATTAAGGTCATTACATAATTCAACATGCTATCAGAGTAGATGATGGTTTCAAGAATGATTCATGTCGTCAATTATGTATAAAAATTGTGTGCATGTCATGCTCTTTGAAACAAAGACATCAACTAGACGCATACACATTATAATGGTAAAATGGGTGTTGGGGGAGGACCCACTAAATGCAAAGGAGAAATGTCAATATGTGAAATCCTAAATAATGAATTTTCCATATACCTAAGTTATGTTAGTTAGCATAAAAACCAAATGTTATGCTTTCCTTAGTATACAACTTAGGCAGTTGCAAAAATCCCCAACTTAATTCTCTGTCTATAAACTATCAAGAAGAAGACTACAAACTTAACTAACCAAGTATTGAAAACAAATCCTCCCTTCATCATAAACATGGCTCAAGCGACTTTAGCAACACCTTTAATTACTGTCTCCGTCTCTGCCACCACCGGCTCCATCCTAATCACCAACGGTTCCAAGGAGGTTCTAACCACCCAGTGTGCAAAACCTTAGCCAGTGCAGCAAATCTTGCCAATCTTTTACCAAACCACACTGTCCTCTTTTCGGACCCTTACGCCTTCATTTTCGAACAAGGGCATTTGCCGATTGTCCAACAAATGCCTCACAGTATTTCTAATGGAATTATGTGCAATTGTTTGCTTTCTATCTTACTTCACTTATAGCTCCATCAACGAGGGAAAGTTATTCACAGGCATGTACATTTTCAACGACGACCAAGAATCAGATGGAGAGAACACAAGGGATAATATCGAATTAAGTAAGTTCAAAATATGTTTCATAGACTTTGTTCGTGTATTTATGTCGCTTTTCATGTTCTTGATCTTTAGTGATTTTGATGTTCAAAATTATTTTTTTCCTCGTGCGGGAGAGAATTTGAATGTTTTGGTGATGGATTCGCCTCTACGAGTGGGGTTTTTTCTAGCTTTTTGTTCATGATCTTACCTACAAAGCATAGAGGAATTGGATATGCAGAAATGCCAAGATAATTTTATGCATAATCTCTTCCACAAATTTATAATTTTATGCATAATCTCTTCCACAAATTTGAACTGTATACTTCGTGCATGAATGTATCCATACAAGACTCGAGTAGGCGGGTCGAGGTCAATTTTAATAATCTTTTATGATAGAACTTCAATCTCTAATATGATATCAGAGCATAAGATTCAATAAACAATTCGATCCAATAAAGAATCACACAGTCATACGAAATTCAAAATTGATGTTCTCATGCATCTTGCTAATATTTGATAACATGATTCTCAATACAAATGAACGAAAACTTTAACAATTTTTTATTTTAATTTAAATTTCAAAATTTTAAAAAGATTGGTAATAGTTATGAGAAGTTTCTTGTGACTGAATTGCATAGAACTGTATTGACATAATATTACTTAAATTAGACTAATAAAAAATACATAAATTGTATTTATTTGTTTAGAGCAGGAAATAATCTATACCATATCATTAGTAGTAAAAAGAGAGTAATAAAATTTAAATGACTTCTTATTTTAAATAGAAAAGAAAACTATAAAATTTATTTTACATTTTTTTTTTTAAAGTAGAAATTTAGTGACCTAAATGAACGTTTTCTGAAAGATCAGTGACTGCACGTGAAAGAAATGTTGAAGAAAAGTCTCACGACTCCGCTGCTATAAATATCACAATCTGCACTCGCATTAATCACAAGTCTCTTTCTTCGCTGCTTTTTTTCATTAAAAGGTTAGACAATCCAAACAATTATTTTTGACGAAAATGTCGAGATCGTGGATTTGCATTGCATTTGGCACCTTAGCGTTTTTCTTGTTCGCGTCGGCCTTTGCGGACAACGTCGTAGTACTCACTGAGGACAACTTCGAGAAAGAGGTGGGTCAAGATCGCGGCGCTTTGGTCGAGTTTTACGCACCGTGGTATGAACCACTTGCTTATTGGATTACTGGTTTCAGATCCAATTATATGTGTGTATAAGTGGTTGGATTTTCGTGATTCTTTTTTTATTTTTTTTCCTACTAGATCTTTCATTTCTGAGCTCGTCTTGATCGATCTAGATCTGAGATTTATTGGGTTTTGATATTTTCTCTCTAGAACCTTTTATTTGTTATCTTAATTGTTTGTTTGTATTTTTAAGTAATTTAGGGTATATGTTTTTCTCTACCAGTTCATTTTGTTATGAACAAGACCAAATTTTCACCCTTTGGGTTATAAAAATCTTGGATGCTGGAGGAATGAGTGAAGAATAATTGTTACTTGAATTAGTTTGGAGAAATTCTCGGAATTCTTGTTGCTTCCGTGTAGGTGTAGATGAATTGAAGATATGTGTGATATATTGTTCCTATGCAGGTGTGGGCACTGTAAAAAGCTTGCTCCAGAGTATGAAAAGCTTGGTGAGAGTTTCAAGAAGGCTAAATCTGTTTTGATTGGCAAGGTTAGCCTTTTTTGTGTTTGGCGTGTGTGTAAGTTATTAGTTGTGCTCTTGAAATATTCCCAGAAAGATTCTGTTTTTCTATCTGAAATGGAACTTCACACCATGCTCAACTAAGAATACACTGCTCTTGTTAATTGAAACTTCGTCTATGTATCGTATTCCTTGCAAGACGACATTCCTCTGATTTATCCTAAATGGGGTCATCTCCACTTACCAATGTTTAACCTCAGTTCTTATCTTATTATTATACAATATCAAAAATTCATTTAACATTTCTTATTTCTACCACATAGTCTGTCTTTTGATGTCCCAAACTCTAAAATAAGATAAAGCATATCTAGTCTAACAATGGCTCCATATAATTTATTTTTTAACTAGCACTATAGGTATCTTATCATTTATCCATGTTTTCTATCTCGCTCTCGTTATTTTTGAGTCATCCTGCTTTATTGAATGAAATAAAATGTTAAAAATTAAAAGTTCACAAGACCACTGTGACATTCGTGAAGGTTTCAGAAGCGCAATTCACATGATTGTAGCTCTTCTGGGTAAAAGCATAAAAATGATTAGTCTGGCCTTCAACAAGTTGGAGAAAGTTCTAGTAATGGGTTCAATATATCAGCTAGTTGTTTTATGGATTATGCTAATTGATTTACCATCCTTTTCTTAATTGTTGCTTGGTTTTTAACTGAAGTAAAATCATTACATAATTATTTATCATGCTTGATTGTGGCTTGATTGAGATTCTCTCAACTGAAGGATAAATGGTCATCTATGAGTATGTTGTGTGGTTATGTGTTTAACACCCCCAAAACTAGGTAAGTGTTATCATTTAATTTTCTCTTAAAGTCATAAATGCGGAAAAATAATTAATTTTTTTCTTCACATTAATAAGCATCAATGACTTAATATTTTAAAATAATTTGTGCTTAATAAAATTTGGAGATATTATCATTTAACTTTCTTTTAAAATCATAAATGTAAAAAATGATTAATTTTTTTTTTACATAATAAATATCAATGTTTTATTATTTTAAAATAATTTGTGCTTAATAAAAATATAAGACAACTAAATTGAATGTTAACATTATTTACAAAATGAATTCAATATTTAACTGTGATAATAGCAAGTCCATGTCACTACAAGTCGTCATTTTGAATCATTTTGCCTTCATCTGAAAATGAGAAGGAATGACTTGGAATGAGATAACGATTAGTAAGCAAACTTCTTGCATATGATGCAGGCTTATGATATGAATTACTTAAAATAAAAATATCTCAGTATGTATCCTCTTTTTCTTTTTCATTCATTTCTTTTAAAACCTTAACATTGACATCATGAGCCCACTTGATATATTGCCTAGATAATCAGAATGCAGTGAGCAATTATTATTTAGAACTCGATTCATTCTACCGATAGTATCGCAAAGTGATTACGATTAACATTATTATTAAAAATTGAACATTGGTCAGGTGCGCCAATCCCCACATCCCATTTTTCACTCATACCTTTCATGGCATAGATATACACCTCATAATAAAAATATTCCGGATATATATCTTTTTGAAATAGTCTTTAACTCGTTGACATTTGAAAATTTTTTATTTCTTGAAATTTCATGTATACTTATGAATGCATTGGTATGTATGAATATGTCATAAGAAGCATTTATGACATAAAAAGTAATGATCAAATATCATGTTCACGTAAGGGCAATTTAAGTAACATGTTGGTACATTTAACCATATGACGTACGTATGAAAATAAGAGGAGGTTTACTTGCTTTAAATCCCTAGCAATTTATTACATTATTTTTATTTATTTTTATTTTTTTAGCAAATGAAGATGTCCCTGGCTTTCGACAACAATGTGCCATGAGTCCTATATCATTTTCATTTATTCAGGAACTTGTACCTATTCTTTATTTTTAACCACTTACACGTATCTTAAATATTATATCACACTACTTTCTATCATATTATTTTATTTTAAATTCATGCGCTATAAATATAAGAACATAAACATGTTTAACAATGTTACATTAATCAAGTCAATAAAATAGAAATAAAATTTAGGTATACCAAAAAGGGGCTAATTCCTTTAAATTTCTAACAAATTATGCTTTAAATTAGTGCAAGTTTGGTTCAATAATATATATTATGTATACAAAGCATTATGTAAATAGAAAATACTATGAATCAGCAAAGACCAGAATGAAACTCAGCGTCAAATGTCAACAAAGGCATCTTTGGCCCAATTGATCTGGTTTGATTAATTATTATTAGCATAATGAAGTTTAACTAATTAAGGATCAATGATTTTCTTTAATCGAGAACTAGGAACTATACCCCCTAAAATTAAATATTTAGGCAACTTCATCTTCTCTCCAAGTTAAGATTTATTATTCGTACATGAACTATTAATTTGAGTAACACTACTTTTAAACGAACAAAATATTGAACCATATTTTCGGGTCAAGATAAACTTGAAATGATTAAATTCTGTGTAACAAATTGCTAGAGGAATTTAACATAGAAAGAAATAATAGAAACATAAAAATAAATGTCCCTTACTATAATCCCATCCTAAAGATTTAATAGCCTAAAGATTTTCCTCTTGTTTAAACTGATCTCAAATAGAACATGAAATATCAACTAAATATTTAATTTGCTAGGAACATGTAATAATCAAAGCATCAAGATCAATATCCATTTTATATAAACGAGTCATGATATATATAAGCATATTGACAAATATTATTCTAAAAAGTATATAATTAAACAATTAAAAGAAACTAACCTCGCTATTTATTGAGGAATGAGTACCGCTCACGTTTCTTAAAGTCGTCGGTGTTAAAATGATGGTTAGAACATTTTTCTTAACTATAATAAAATCATGGAAGTGGAGAGAGTTTGTATGATTTATGGTTATAATGTCTCCAGCGTTGGAGGGATGGAAAAGTGTTAACTTTATTTTGCAAATCAAAGTGTCTAAATTAGAAAAGTCAATTTTCCATTTTAGGACATTCATTTCTGCCAATTAAAATAAAGTTGGGAATCACATTTTGCTTCCTTTAATTTATTCAATTACCTAATTAATGACTAATTATCGATTAAATTGATAAAATTGACTTATATGGAGAAATGGATGCTTTAGGTCCGTTTTATGTAGAAAAAGGGAATAACAGTTGATGAAATCGTACTTAAAATAAATGCATTAAATCATAATTTACTCCTAACTCTAATAAAATTATGTGCATTTTATAATAAGTTTAGTATGTAGTCAATCGTCTCGTGTGTCAAGGTACATTCCCCTGTAATAACATAGTTCATACGAAGATAATTATATTAATTAAACGGTAAATATATCATTAGTGCAATTAATCTAGATAAAGATGATAGTCACAAAAAACAAGCACTCGATGTTACAATTTGTTTGTGTTCTGTCCTGATTTTGCTGAACATTACAAATATTTTTTATTCGGAAAATCAGCAAAGGAGATTAGATTAGTTAATCTGTTGAATTATGGCACTATTTATTGGGAATAAGACTTTGTTGTAGTAGTTGTTATTAAATCATGGTTAAAAAGACGTATTCGGGTATGCGGAGTTTTTCTTCGTGAGTCGAATAATTAGACTTTGTTGTAGTAGTTGTTATTAAATCATGGTTAAAAAGACGTATTCGGGTATGCGGAGTTTTTCTTCGTGAGTCGAATAATATGAAAAGTCCCAAAAAAAGAAGATACTAAATAAGTGTTTAAGAAATCATAAACAATCTTCAAAATTCATAACTGAACAATTTAAAATTTGCAAACAAAAACACAAAATGTTTTAGTAATAGTTGGTTCCAATGGTGGTTCAATCAGAAAACACGAATTTTTAATGTTTTAGTAATAGTTGGAGGTTCAGCGGGCTATACCAGAATGGGATAATTAGAATTTTTAATATTTTGTGGGCCCACACCTAAAGCTGGAGAATTAAGGAGTGTGCACTCCACAAGACTTGAGGCACCTCACTCAACTGAAGCATGCGCATCCCAAAACTGCCTCACAATTAGCACTGTCAGGCGTTTTTTTTTTAATTTTTTTGTTCCCTTCGTTTTGATGTGCATCTTAAGGTGGGCCTCAATGACAATTGTTCAAACAGCGTAATGTTAAATTCTTGCATTACACTCATTTGAGGATCAGTTCACTGGGTTGAGTGTTTCTCAAAGCATTGATTTTTCCATCAACCTTTGTAGGTTGATTGCTAAATGTTTTCAACTTTAGAATGTTAATATTTATGACTTTATTAAACCATTCTGTTGTAGGTTGATTGTGATGAGCACAAGAGTGTCTGCAGTAAGTATGGAGTTTCTGGGTATCCCACCATCCAGTGGTTTCCTA
>CAIGRN010124356.1:0-12109 GCA_903798345.1 Fraxinus anomala | reverse complement strand
CTCACATTCATCTTCATCTATCTAATACTATTCTTCAAGACGTTTTGAAGGAGAATTCATCAGTTACTTTATGGTTGAAGTTGGAGTAATCGTGTATGACTAAAAGTCTAACAAGCAAGTTGTATCTCAAGCAGCGTTTATATTCTCATCGAATGGTAGAAGGATGATCATTGGAAGATCACCTGGCTATATTTAATAAGATCATCGCTGATTTGGAAACTTTGGAAGTAAAGTATAATGAAGAAAATTTGGCCTTGATCCTATTGTGTTCGTTGCCCGCTTCATTTTATTCATTTAGATATACGATCTTGTATAGTCTGATACTCTCACCATAGATGAGGTGTATGATATTTTATTTTTAAAAGACAAGATGTAGCATCTGGTTTCAGATGTCAGAAATTGAGAAGACCTTATTACTCATGGTAGTTCTGGAAGGGGCATATCGAAATCTAAATTCAGTAATCAGATTTGTAACTTCTGCAAGAAGAACGGGCACTTGAAGAAGGATTACTATAAATTGCAGAATAAAGAAAGGTTGGCTGCAAGTCGATATGAGAAGCAATCAGAGACTTCAGGCGAAGCAGACTCGCAGAGAATATTGTAAGTGAGGGAAATCTCTTGACTATTTCTGACATCGAGTCTAAACTAGAAGAGGATTGGATTCTAGATTCAGCGTGTGTGTTTCATATGTGTCCTAATAAGGACTTGTTTACTACATATGAAACAGTTTCCAAAGGTATCGTGGTTATAAGAAACAAAACAACTTATCGAGTTGCTGGAATTGGTATGGTCAGATTGAAGCTATTGGATAGAACAATTAGAACACTTAGCCACGTTCGACATGTTCCAGATTTGAAGAAGAATCCCATTTTGTTGTCTATCCTTAATTTAAAGGGTCATGAGTTCTTTGGTGGAGGTGGAGGTGGAGGTGGAGTTTTGAAGGTTTGTAAGGGTGCCCGGTTGTATTAGAGGAATAGAAAAGGTCTCAGTTATACATCTTACAGGGTTGTGTAGAATTTAGAAAAGTCAATCAGTACAAGTTCAGTACAATGGTGGACATTCAATTTGATTCAATACCTTTAGGAGCTCGTAAAGGGTCGAATTTGAAGAATACTGCTCAATGGAGTTTAGGATATATAAATAATGCCGATTTGCCACCATCACCTGCGGTGCCATTGTACTCAATTGCTAGGGACGGACCCAATGGAAAAGGGTATGTTGATGTTGATTTTGTTGAGCGTGCTTTCAGCGTATTAGAAGGTGTACAATCTAGCAAGGGGTCTTCTTTAAAAGTATTCGAGTTTGATTATGTTTTTAGGTGTGTTATAGTCTAATTTGGTGAATTTTTAAATCATTATGATTTTTTGAAAATTTGAGGTAATTTTCATGGATATTCACATTTTATTTACTGTGATTAGAAATTGCATATTATTATATTCATGTTTTTTCTACATTTAAATTATTGTTGCCAGCACGAGGTTATAGGATTCCAAATATTTTCAGGTTCAAGGAGAAGAGTTATGGAAGCAGTGGGGCTACTTCAGGATTGACTTCAAGTTTGGCCTTCACTCCTGTGCAGGTGTGATGCTCTTGAACAACTCAACTCCTTTGTTGGTTTTGTACTTTCATTAACTAAGCCTTGAAAAGGAAAGACGCTGAATATAAGAGGCTAATTTGCAGCAATCCTCACCAAACTTCAACCCCTTTTTTGCATTTTATCCCAAACCTCCGTTTCTTGGCTTTCTCGTCCTAACCTTCCATTTTTGGGTGCCCATGGTCGTTGGTTACAGTTGCTGTCCAGATTGATTTTCTTCTCCAAGTGGAGAAAATTTTGGAGCTTTGTTTGTTGCAGTGAAATTCGTTTTAAGGTAGAGATTATTAGAATTTGAGTGTGACCAGAATTTTTTGTTGAAATAATTGAAGAACTCTAATTGACGTGTACGTCAAGAAAAATTCAATTTGAAATACTATTGGAGTCATATGTCAAGTTGAAGTTCTATTTTGAAAACCCATTGAAAATTGTAATTTATTTTGGACTCAATTTTTTGGTATCATACTTCATTAACAACTCTACTAGTAGGGTTTGGACATCTCCTATATGTTCTCTATAATAATTTGGCTATTTTATGAAATTTTATAAGTGTGAGAAAATAGATTACTAGAATTATATAATATATTGTAATTTTCTCTCTTCTTCATTATTCTTAAGTAAAAAAAAATCTCTTAATTCATCTGCCATATTTTTTTGTCTTTATTAGTCTTTTACTTGATCCAATACTTCATTATTTGCCATATAACTTCAACAATTCATTCCGGTAATTAGTTTCATCAAGTGGTATTCAAACAATAAATAATTCTTATATTTTCAACATTGCTAACAACGATCCGGGTATATTAATATTTCTTCTAATAAGATATTTTGGTTGTTTCATAACAAATAGCATGAAAAGAAAACAACTTATCTCGATGTTGAGGGATGCACATCGTCTGCTTTAAAACCATTATGTGGTGCACGCCAATTCTTTAGTTAGTATTATTTGGATTCAAGTATCGCTAGAGTGCAATCCAAGATGCAAAAATTAAAATTACAATAATTCGCGCCGATACATAAGATAATTTCTTGCACTTTGCAGATTTTCTATGCACAAATCACTTCAACACGACTTTAGATTGTTAAAAAAATGGGTGATTTGTGAGTATATCATATATTAATATAACAAATTAAAATAACATAAAAATTATAATTCAACAATAACATAAGCACAAGACATAAGTAGAGAGTTAGGAAAAGCAAGTCTTAGGGAGTCATGTCAAGGACGCTATTCTAAAATTGTGTTGTCTCCCCTTCATACACTTTCAGTACTACACGGCTCCAAGATAAAAATTAATATGACTCACAACCGATTCTACTTCTATGAGCATGACCATATGGAGATAAAAAAAAAAAAAAAAAGAGTCTTTATCGAGTTGTCAAAACTATAAAAATATAGAATGTATATACAATATTCTTTCAAGTTGTGTTTTTCTCATCTTCTCTATCTCAATGAAAATCACACCCTTTTATAGGGATGAGTTTAACCCACAATCATGAATGTAAAAACCAATTAAAATGTAAGTTACAATATGAATTATGATTTATTAATTTTTGTTAAAACTAAAAATTAAATCAAAAACATAAAATTAAATGTTTTAACATTGAAAGGTTAAAACTTTATTTTAGTTTTATGTCACAACATGGCTGAACTACTTTACTAGTTTTATTTTCTTATTCAAGTGATGGTCGGATTTCCTTTATTTTCTGTACTCCATGGTAGCTTTCTGTACTTCTTGCACCATGATTTATTTCTGCGTGCTATCAGAGTTTTGCTTCATGTACAGAAGCAAAACCAACAGTAAACCAATAGAACACTCACAAACGGCTGGGCCCTAATAGTAAAGCTATGAGTATAGGAATAATGGATAGAAATGTTACAGGGTTTCAAAATGGTGTGACGTGGCAGTCTTAAAAAAAAGAAATGAAAAAGATGTTGGAACAAAAACCGGGAAGGAAAAGTCATACACACCCATTTTTCCCAAAATTTCCCTCAACTCCCCTCCACTCAAAACCCATCCATCTCCGGCCAAAATTCGGCGAGTACAGATCGACGCGCCACTCCAGTTTGTAAACAGGAAAGCCGATCGAAACATAAACCGAGAATAGAAAGCCAATCACACAATTTCTCCCAAATTAGTCCCTCGAGTCCCCGCCACTCAAAACCCATTCATCTCCGACCAAAATTCAGTGAATTGATCGGCGCACAACTCCAGTTTGTAAAGAGGAAAGCCGATGGAATTGTTCCCGAAAACGAAGCCATTTTTATCAACAATTCCACCCTAAATGGCAGACAAAAGTATTTTCCTTCTTAGGTTCTAAAGTGGTTAGCTAATACCTTGGTTTCCGTTTGAAATTTATTCTTAAGTGGTTACTTTATTCCGTATTTTATCATCGTTTTCCTATTAAACATTTATTTTTCATAATTTAAGATTATAAATTATCGTTTATTACTGCTTATTGATAATAACATGATAGGAACCAATTACTACCCTTGGGAAAAACTGTAAAATTTTGAAGAAAAAAAAGACTTATTTGAACGAGTATTTTATTAATCACTACTTTCAGATAAGTATTTATTCGTCACTATGTTCGATTGTTTGGCTTATGCTTATAAATAGTAAAATAACTTTCAGTTTCATTTGTTCTTCAATAAAAAACATAAGACGAGAAACATATATTGGATGATATATTAATAGAAGTTGGAAAAATCAGTAAGGATATAATTAAATATATAAGGGTAAACTTGGAATTCAAAAAATAAAATAAATAATAAGTTAAAATTTCCCGTGCACTAATCACACTTAATTCTAGACAAAAAGGCTAAAAAATTAAATAAACAATATTGCCAAATAGAAATAATGCCCAAGCCCTTACTAATATATTTTCTTCTTTTATTATTGATTTGTTTGGAGAATATTTGAATATTTAATATATAGAGGTTAGATTTTGAGGTGAGGAGTTGTCGAAATTTTATTGAGAGATGAACGAAATGAAAAATATCAAGAAAATCTTGTTTAAAGTTTCATAGCTAGAAACAACTCAAATCTCTAGGTAGCCATTTTCTCTTGAGAATTTCCAAGCTGACACCTCCTCCTCCAATGTTTATTGTCACCACTAAGCTCTGCCAATTTTTTGCTCAATTTTAATTATCCAAGCTATGCCCTTTCATCTTCATGTATTGAATTGATTTAATACAAAGGGAAACATTAATGTTTTCAAAATAAAATTAGTATAAAATAGACTAAGAGTAATATATATATATATAAACACACACGAGGGTAAAATGGAAAATGGGTATCGGGTGAGGATATATTGGACCTATAGCTAAATATACGAGGGTAATATTGAAAAGTTTTTCCTCAATCTTTCCTTTTTAAATATTATAGATAAGGGAGCACTAAAAACGTCCCTTCCAAGTATATAGCCTTTCCAAGTATATTTTGATAAAAGTTGATAGAATGTGCGATTGGATAATTTTGGGATCTATAAAATATTTAATTAATATTAATTTTTGATTTTGATTTAAATTTTAATCAAAATTTATATATGTACCAAATAGAGCATAGTTTCAAGTTGAATAAATATTTCAACTTGCATTAATCAATAACTACTCTCATCGACATTAATTATTTAACGGTGAATTTTAGTAGAAAGATAATAAGTTGGCCAAGTGCATGCTTCACCTAAATGTTTCGGAATTAAATTTTATGAAGGGGTAAATATATTCACATCAAAAATTTTATTTATATTACCAAACTTAAATTTCGCTTAAGGTCATCAATCTTTGCTCATTGTAAGTTTTTTGTCCATGCTTCTTTTTTTTTTTTTGTCGAATTTTTATCTTCAACATTTCATTAATTAGCAAATTTTGCCTTCAATGACGATTCATTTAAAATAGAATTTTTTTCGTGCTTTAAAATGAGGAAAAATATTTTATTTATTATTTTTTAAAAATATGATTGAAAAATTAGTTATACGCTTTCAAACAGACTTGTTTGACTGAAATCATCATAAGATATGAGATGTGCTAATTAATAAAATGTTGAAAATATAAGTGCATAATAAATAAAGTTAAAGACATAAGATTTACGGTAAGCAAAGATTGAGATCTTAAATGAAACTTAAAATGTGGTGTAATAAAATAAAATTATAGTGTGAATATAATTCACCTTTTGTGAAAAATAATTTTTTTAGAATGTGTGATTAAAAAGTAGGAAAAAAGTTGTGAATTGACATGTAAAATTATTTTATTGGGAGAATGTTTAGTTTAAATGAGTTGGTAAAAAAAAAAAAAAAAATTTAAAGGCTATGTACCGAATATAGGCTAAATATTTAATCAAAATCTTAAGTCTCTTTTGTAGACATTTTCTACCCCTATCAATATTTAGCCTCTATTTGTCTTTTTTTTTTATGAAAAAAAAAACTCTTTAATTCTCGTATTCATTTTCAACTATAAATTCACACAATAAAATAATTTTGCATGTAAATCTAAATTTATTTTTTCAAATTTTAATTACACATTTTTCAAAAAAATCACTGTTCGAAACATCATTTTTTTTAAAATAATGACCATCAAACAAAGACTTAATTAAAGTGGAGCAAGTATGAATTAATGTTAGAAACAAATGCCAAAGATTAAAAGAGAAAAAAAGTTGAAATCCCGTTAAAATTCCATTCTTAGTGTGTGTTTGATAGATATTATTGAGGAAAGAATGTATTTTAAATAGTAATATGATGAGAAATATGTAGTTAAAAAGTAAAGAAAAATTATTAATATTAAAAATAAATTATGAAATAATGTATTTTTAAATAATGTGTGTCAAACACTATTCGGCTTGCGTACCCGGCCCGTCATTGTATTACATGAGATCTGGCAATTTTAAGTGCCAAATTGCATTTTATCTAACTCACCATGTTTTTAAAAAATAAAGGTTTTTGTATATTAATTGGGTGATATAGAGTTTAACACTCCGTGTATTTTCAAATGCAAATGGACGGAAACGTATATTTTATTTTAAAATTGTCCACCCATATCACGACACGTGGCACGATATAAAATTTGATATCAAAATGTGAACGTAGCATGATTGGTTTCTCAGTGTCTAAAACACCAAGAAATATGTGACTGTTTGAAATTTGGAAATATTGCAAGGCGGTCGCGCTGTATATAGGCAGCTCAAGTCTGTAATTAATCTAATTTTTTCTTGAACAGTTCTGATCAGCCATTCTCTCCTTGTAAATTTTTTCAAGTAATTCTCGTGCACTAGGGTTTTTATTTTTTTTATTCTTTATCGTTTGTTTTATTATAATTGTTTCTAAAACACGTTATCATTTTTTGATGGGTGTTTGATTTTTGCAGAAATACAAACTCTCTTCGGATTTCGATTCCGGTGTTGACTGCTTCGGAAAAAGCTTAACTGATGGTAATTTCGTCTATTGGGACTAAATTTAATGTCTTTTTTTTCCTTTATTTATCTAATTGCATATCCTTGTTAATGTATAAGCCTGGAAGTAGTCTGCTTAGGTTAATTTAAGACTGCTAACTATTATATTGAGTGTGAGAGTATTTTAGGGTTATCTCTTTTGCTGGTGGGGTATAATTTTATAAGATTGCTAAAGATTACGTTGAATGTGGCGAGTATTTCAGGGTAATTTTTTTATTTTTATTATTCTTTTTTTTTACCTTGGAATATTTCTGACCGCTTGTGTATTATCTACCTATGAAAGTGATTATGTGAAGTTCATATGGATTATATTAAGATTATATGGGTTTATTATAGCATGTTGTTATTTCATTTCAAAGGGTATGTTATACAAACCTATTTAAAACGAATTCCTAAATCAAGAGATGATGAATCTTATTGAGCAAATAGAAAGCCATTTTCTCATCTTTGAGTTCCAGAAAATGGTATTATTTGCTCTGAGATGACCTGTTACTCTCTGCTTTAAGACACGTCTGTCCGTTTTAGTGGACGCTTGATTGAAATTAAGTTTTAAGGATCCTTCACTACGCATATCGCTAAAGATGTCATAAGTTTCATTATGTCCTCATAAATTATCTCATGCTGGGGGGAATAACTTTTGTTTTCCTTAAATTTGGACTTTATTTTAACTGGTGAATATATGCCAGAAAATACAGTGTTCAAACCCCAGAGAAAATCAATAAACACAGATGAGCATAAATGCATTGCGTGCTTCATTATCTAATAACTTCTGCCTTTATTTCTAATTTTTTATATAAGTCTGACAAAAAAATTGCCGTGGTTGACATTTTGGAGATCTACCGTTAGCTCTTTGTTTCATAATGAAGTTTAATCTCCTCAATTTTGCATATTTCTTTGATATTGGATGGGTGTGGAGGTGTTTATACCGATCAATCAATGAAGAATACTGTTTGGGGGAAGAACTTTTGTTTTCCTTAAATTTGGACTTTATTTTAACTGGTGAATATATGCCAATAAATACAGTGTTCAAACCCCAGAGAAAATCATTAAACACAAATAAGCATAAATGCATTGCGTGCTTCATTATCTAATAACTTCTGCCTTTATTTCTAATTTTTTATATAAGTCTGACAAAAAAATTGCCGTGGTTGACATTGTCTGGGAGATCTACCGTTAGCTCTTTGTTTCATAATGAAGTTTAATCTCCTCAATTTTGCATATTTCTTTGATATTGGATGGGTGTGGAGGTGTTTATACCGATCAATCAATGAAGAATACTGACAAAAAGTAATTTAGCATCCCAATTCTTTAGTATCTGATGCATTTTTATCTGTTTGGTTAGTGGAAGTCCGGATGTGGTCACATATGTCACATGCTCACGAAACATCATATCAAACTGCTGATCCCTTTATTATACCGCTTGATCATACATTTTGTCACTGACCACCATTCTTGTGAACTACATAATATATTTTGTTCTTCCATTGCTCCCGCTAACCGGTGCTACATAAAATATGGTGGATCTCTTATCATTGCATATTTCCCCCTACACTTAATTTCAAACTCGTGCTGTCATACATCTGAAATAAATGAAATCAGTATAATTAGCAAGCAGGCTACTTTTTTCTTATGCCACAGAATATTACTTTGTTGATTTTTGGTACCAAAGACATTAATTATGCAGGATTACACAGCTCTCTTTGTTTTCTCAACATAACCTATTTATTCTAACTTCATATGGCTTCTATGCAGCTTAAAAAGCTTGTGAGCTTTGAAACTAATAGCATGTCATTTGTTTCAGGCAACTCTTAATGATTCATTTCTGGCAGATCTTGATGACTTGTCTGATAACGAGGCTAATCTTGTGAGTATATTGCACTTTCTTTTTCTTCTATCTGTATATGTTTGCTTGCAGATAGAATCTTGTGAGCATGTCATATGTTTCTTCATGTTTTATTTGCAGTTCAGACTTCTGTTATTTTTTATGGCATAGGGTTGATAGTGTTTTCCTTCCAGGATGAGAATAATGGGGAAGATGAGGACATGGAAGAAGATGTAGATGGGGACTTAGCTGACATAGAAACACTTAATTACGATGATCTGGATAGTGTTTCGAAACTACAGAATACACAGCGCTACACAGATTTAATGCAGGTTTGTTTAGTTTTTATCAGCTGTAGTTCATTGTCTTGTATTCCATATTCAATACACGTAATAGCATGAAGAGCCTTGATGGTTATGATTCCTCTTGGGTGCAGTTATTGTTCTCATTTGTCTTCTGTTGTTCTGCAAGCTATGTTCTTCTAGATGCCTGTCATATCTGAGAGTTTAGTATTCTCCCGCCCCGCCTCTGACCCTGCTCCTGCTGCTCAGCTAGTTATTTTGTAAGTATATGTTGATGGATAATTACATCTTTTGTTGCAGAAAGTTGAAGATGCTCTTGAAAAGGGTTCTGAAACATCAGATAAAGGAATTGTTTTGGAAGATGATCCAGAGTATCAGCTCATAGTTGACTGTAATGCCCTGTCGGTTGATATTGAAAACGAAATTGTGATCATCCACAATTTTATCCGTGATAAGTATCGCCTGAAATTTCCAGAGCTTGAGTCTCTCGTTCATCACCCGATTGATTACGCTCGGGTAGTTAAAAAGATTGGGAATGAGATGGATCTGACCCTTGTTGATATGGAAGGACTCCTACCTTCTGCTATCATTATGGTCATTTCTGTAACTGCATCAACTACCAGTGGCAAACCACTCCCAGAGGATGTCTTACAAAAGACACTTGATGCATGTGATCGGGCTCTTGCTCTAGATTCAGCAAAGAAAAAGGTCCTTGCTTTTGTGGAGAGTCGAATGGGATATATTGCTCCAAATCTTTCTGCTATAGTTGGAAGCGCTGTTGCCGCTAAACTTATGGGTACTGCTGGTGGTCTTGTCGCATTAGCGAAGATGCCTGCTTGTAACGTTCAGCTTCTTGGGGCCAAAAAGAAGAACTTAGCAGGGTTTTCAACAGCAACGTCTCAATTTCGTGTGGGTTATCTAGAGCAAACAGAAATATTTCAGAGCACTCCTCCTTCCTTGAGGATGCGTGCCTGCCGACTTTTGGCTGCAAAATCTACACTTGCAGCACGTGTAGACTCTACAAGTGGAGATCCAACGGGAAAAAATGGAAGATCATTTCGTGACGAGATTCTTAAGAAGATTGAGAAGTGGCAAGAGCCCCCTCCTGCCAAGCAGCCCAAACCTCTTCCAGTTCCTGACTCCGAGCCCAAGAAAAAGAGAGGCGGTCGACGGCTGAGGAAGATGAAAGAAAGGTACGAGAGCTTTCCTTTCAGCCTATTCAAAAGATGAGCAAGATATCCTGTCCATTTTCTGTTCCTGAATTTATGCTTTTGAAAATCAAATAAGCTAATGTACTCTTCATTTTTCTTCAGATATGCTATTACAGATATGAGGAAGTTGGCCAACAGGATGCAGTTTGGAGTTCCAGAGGAGAGTTCTTTAGGTATTCATATCAAATCTAAGAAAATCTACTACAAATCATTATTCATCAGTCAATTATAATTGTATTGCACTCATGAGTTGTATTCTTTTTTATGTTTTCGTTTTCTATACATCAACAAGTGAAGGTGGCACAAATTGAGAATAAATTAAGGTAACGATGACTTAGGTGGTCAGTGCCTGCATTATGTAGATCTAAATAGGTTCCTCTTCATGCAAGTGATGCAATATATTAGAAGAGCGAGACGGGTAGACCAAAACTAATGTGGCCTCTTGTGGTTGCTAAGGATCTACGTGTATTGGATCTTCAAGTAGATGTAGCGATTAATCCAAGGACTGTTATTGACGTAGCCAATCCCGAATTTATTGGGAATAAAACTCATTTCATCATTTTTGTTTGTTTAAATATACATTTCTTAACAAATTATTGACTTCCACATTAAAAAAGAACTCAAATTACATTCTACTGTCATGCAAGTGAAGTCTGTGCTGTATATGATCTAGTAGTTTGATTTATATCCATATATCCTCCACTGCTTTTACCTTCTATTCACTGAGAACTGTTCTGTTTAGTTTCTAGAATAAAACATGTCCTCTTGTTTTCTACATTTTTTAACTGAAGTTGATTGCTTTTCATGCTTTGATTTGGGCTGTGCACCAGAGTCAATGTAATGTTTTCTCACTTTTCTGGTATCTCTTGAAGGCGATGGGCTGGGGGAAGGATATGGAATGCTTGGTCAGGCTGGAAATGGCAAGTTACGTGTATCAGTTGGTCAGAGCAGGCTTGCTGCCAAAGTAGCCAAGAAGTATGCTACTTAAGCTCTTCTTCTCTCTAATGTTTTGTACTGCTATGACAGTTTCCATGGATATTCACATTTTATTTACTGTGATTAGAAATTGCATATTATTATATTCATGTTTTTTCTACGTTTAAATTATTGTTGCCAGCACGAGGTTATGGGATTCCAATTATTTTCAGGTTCAAGGAGAAGAGTTATGGAAGCAGTGGGGCTACTTCAGGATTGACTTCAAGTTTGGCCTTCACTCCTGTGCAGGTATGATGCTCTCGAACAACTCTAACTCCTTTGTTGGTTTTGTACTTTCATTAACTAAGCCTTGAAAAGGAAAGACGCTGAATATAAGAGGCTAATTTGCAGCAATCCTCACCAATCTTCAACCCCTTTTTGCATTTTGTCCCAAACCTCCGTTTCTTGGCTCTCTCGTCCCAACCTTCCATTTTTGGGTGCCCATGGTCGTTAGTTACAGTTGCTGTCCAAAAAAATTCTGTTAAAGGCCAAGTAAAAGATGGTTTCCCTCGAGCCTGAAGAACAAAAAATAAAATTAAAAAACACTATCTTCCTTGCATCCCTGCCAGCCTCCTAGCTTAACTAGTCCTTAAGTGAGTGTTTGGATAAATTATAAGTTACTAAGATAATAATGTGATAGAAATGAGTGGTGGAGCCTACAAAATCTGTGTTTAAAAATAAAGTCTTACTTTGAAAAGCAAATTACAAATTACTTCTTAGGTTTCCCAAACATATGCTAAATATTCATACGTAATTACCAT
>CAIGRN010124350.1:0-10415 GCA_903798345.1 Fraxinus anomala | reverse complement strand
TTTTTTTTTTTTTTTTTTGTCTCCCAATAATTTGACAGTCTTTAAGCAATTCTCGTCACTCCCAATACATCAAAATATAGGATATTTTATTATGAGATACAGATCCCTTCAAATGCACCACAACACCTGCAAAAGCAACCAATAAAATTATTATAATCTTGTATGTACAGTCTAGTCTTGCTCAATCTGCGTACCGAACAATCTTTTATGGCATGTTGCCAACACTGGAGGGGATTGAGGAACAAAAGAAATAGAAATTTTGTCCGTAGTTGAGTACAGTGTTGTTTAGTACCGTGTATTAAACATGTCATTCAATCGAAAATTCAGAATACAGATATCTATGAACTGTTTGTGCACTGAAATAAATTACCTTTAAGCAGGCAATGCAACATCTAAAACATCTAGGTTTTTAAATATTCTTGAGAAGGAATAGAGTGTTGAAGGCAGAATTCTGAGTTGAGGTGAAGAAAGCCCTTGAAGGAAGAATCAAAGGAGACCACGAACCACTCTGTTGGTGATCGAAATCGAATTCAGAAGCATCAAAATATTTGCCAAGAAGTCTATCAGATAATGCTTTTGAAGCCTGCTGAACAAATGGACTGCTGAAGGAACTTTGTGGCAATAGTGACGGAGATGATGACTCTTCAGACATGGCTTTAGCAGTGTACTCTATTGTGTATGATGAATACAGGTGAGAAAGTGAGGTGCAAAAGAAGTCTGTAGTGGTCCCTTAAGTTGAATGTGATAAGGAAAATTGACCCTCTATATATGCTCCTAGTGGATTAAAAAATTGGTTTGTATGCTCGCAAATGGTCTTTAGGCTTATTTGGGCAATGGAATAGTTATGAGGTACCAACATAACGTTAAACGTCTAAACATTAATGAACACCTCCTTCAACCATGACCTACAGTCAACTAAAACATACATGACCAAACATAAATATTTTTCAAGAAAAACCATGTTAGTAGTTCATAAAAGATACATCAAATTGGACAATTTACGTCCATAGTTATGCAACAGACTCATACCATGAGTCAAATTAGCAATCCACAAAATAGAATGAAAAATTTGGATAGAATTAAACGGCGTTAAAAAAAGAATTAATTCAAATATCATAATAATTTCCACTACTGTGCAACATGCACTAAGTATCTAACATCCCAAAACTGCATTACTAAAAGAGAATGTTCGAATGAATCCAACTACTCTACGTTCCTGGATATGTCCACTTGCATCTCCCACCCTACAAAACATTAAATCTTCTAACCATTGCCCAGAATACAAGAAGCTTAGAAACCAAAGAATCCAAGCTCAGTAGCCTTTTCCTTCTCAAATGTTTCAAAATACTGGTATATGATAGTGACAGCCAGTAGAATTCCAGTCCCTGAACCAATTGCACCCATAAGATCAGCCAAAACTGTCAGTGCACCAATACACATACCACCAAAGGCTGCCGCAGTGGGTATATAGCGGTTCAGCTCCTTCTGTAGATTTGATTCTCTATGTCCGGGCATCACCATTTGTTGTTCCTGAAATATTATACGAAGATATATATAGTTTAGACGACTGCTATATTTTGTTCATGTAATACCTCCATTTCTTTTCCCATGATAAAGATGAATACATGCCTAATACAAACTTTCTCATAGACCTTTACGCGTTAACACAAATTTATATTTCCAGATATTGAAGTACTAATACAACATAAGACTCAAGTTTTCTACCTTCAGTTATTAAAAATTCGGTGCCATTCCAAACATTCATCTGAATAGAACCACCCTTGCTCAATTTTAGTTATATAATCTAGTGGAGTGAAACTATCTATGCAGAATAAAAGGCAAATTACAATTTGAAATGAAACAGTTGCAAGATACTACTCTCAAACTAGTTAAAGCTAACAACTGTGTCATAACACCCACTCTTGCACATCACAAATAGAAAGGTAATGAAGTTTGTGATACCACATAACACGTACACTGTTCGTGGTTTTCCCAATTCATAGAAATCTTAAACTAATACAGCTGGCAAAATAATAGGAACATGAACATAGGATACAAGAATGATATATCATTTATCATCAACATATAATTTAAACATATTTGCTTTCTTGCAACTATAAATTACTTCAGGGAGCAACAATTTCCTTAAAGATTTTAGTGATAGATAATTAAGCATGAATTCTTCAACTCTTTTTTCTGAAAATTCATGGATTGCCAAGATTATTAAAACAATTAAGAGCTTGTTTCTTTAAAAATCTAATTTTTAGTAGATAAGTTGATGAAATGTGAGGTTGAAAATGAGTTTTAGAAAATGGGGGCCAAACAGGGGCTAAATTTACAACTATTAAATTATACATGAATTATACCTTCAGTTGTTTAGCCACATCTCTAGCTGAGGATCCTGAAACCTCAATCCATGTTTTAGAGAACAAGGCACATGCCGACAGCATAAACACAATATAGAACAGTCCATGGAAAGGATGGGCCACTATGTCTGACAAGCTGCAAAAAATAGCAGTAACAATACCAAGTAATGTGAGAAAACTAAATAAGCTAGCCCATCAAAATGGATGCAAGCAAAATGAAGAGTGCAGAAAAGGCAAGCAGGGGAACAAGACAAGGGGAGATTGTTGATTACCTTGAAGGTGCAGTGATGTAATAAGCAAGACCGCCAACAGGCACAGATTGGCCAGAATATTCAGATTCCTTCCACTTCCCCAAGAGGTTAACAATGAAATTCCCACTGTATTTCCTGTACAGCAACTGCAAGAGTACACACGAAATCAGGGTGTCAATATTGGAAAGCAGAAAGGATTTAATTTGTATGTACTAACAAAGGCCAGTCAGTACCTGGGAAATAAAGTAGAGATTGGATACAAGTGCAGACTGTAAAATAATAGGCATATTGGAAGTGTAGAACAACTTAATTGGATATGAACCCTGTTGCCCACGGGCATTCTTCGACCTCACAGGCAAAACCACACGAAATCCTTGAAAGTAGATAACGATAAGGAAAATTAACACGGTCGCGAGCAAGTTTGTAACATTTGGGAGATTCTGCCGGTAGAATGCCTCTCGAAGAGCACGAACCTTGTCCGTTCGAGTAATCAACAAATGGAATAAAGCAATAACAGCACCTTCAAATTCAGCTCCACGCCCGCTGTTCACAGTAGTTGGACTAAATGCTTTCCAGATGATATTTTCACTGACAAACCAAAGAACTCTTGAGATATCAACATCTTGCAGCTTATACAAAACCAGTGAATGAAGAATAGACCAAATTCTTAAATGCTTACCAAATATTGGTTGCTATGAAAAGTGAAATTCCAGAGCCCAAACCATAACCTTTCTGGAGAAGTTCATCCAGGCAGATTACAATTATACCAGCAAAGCAGAGTTGAAGAATTATAAGGATTGCATTTCCAACTCCAAGTTGGCCTACACTGCCATACATTCCTGAGAGGACATATGCAACTGCCTCACCAACTGCGATCAAGATACCTAATAACTTCTGTGCACCATTTCTGGAATACAAAAACACGATCCTCGTTTACAACACAGTGAAAGGAACTAGATAATTACACGAAATAGGGAAATAAAGAATTTTTTTTGTTTCATTAAACACTCGAGATATTCAAGCACGACAATGTTAAATGAAATCAAATCATATTCGGGGTAAATGGAGCACAGTGACTCTAGATAAGAAAGTATCAAAAGTATGCATTTTAGGTGGCACTTAAAAGGTTTAATTGCAGGAAATTTTAAAAGCTCTTCCAATTCATATTTCAAGAAAGGGAGATTTAAAAGTCAGAAATAAATTTCCTAAGCATTTTAGTATTACTTACAGCAGGGCTCGATCCTCCCGTACGTTGTTATCAACTTCTATGATCTTCGAACCCGCTAAAAGTTGCATGACCAGTCCAGATGTCACTATGGGTGTGATTCCAAGCTCCATAACAGTTCCTCGGTTTGAGGCAAGAATGACACGCATCCAATAGAAAGGATCTGCACCTGTTGTGGAGTGTATGCCATACAATGGCAGCTGACTGCAAACCAGGAAAATGAAAAGGGAGATTACAGTGTATATAACCTTCTCTCTGAATGGAATTTTCCTGTCAGCACTCTGAACCTCAGGCAGAAATGAGAGAAAAGGTCGGACCAGATGGAGCACTCTAAACCCACCTCCCATCTTGCTGACAAAACTAAACTATTTGAACTGCAAAACACATTGAAAAGCAAAATGTATTAGCAGCATTCCTCAAGAAACCTTGTAATCCTCACAGAAGTTTGATGGAACAAGTTTTGATACACATAATGAATATTGTACTAGCTCTTGCTAACTGGTTAAGATGGTAAACATATGTAAAGAAATGAACTTAATTTTATGCAAGCTTTTGGTGTTCAGTTGTGATCTCATTGTCTCAACCAATGATACACAAGGGACTAAGGGAACTTTCAACTTCGTTCCCATACTTTCCCAGAATACAAACCATTTCACATTCAAGTCCACGACACTAACTTGAAGGTTCCTAAACATAAGCTGCTTCTACAGAAAATCATCATGCCTCAAGAATTTACAAGTTATTGCTTACCCTTAATCAGACCGTGACACAATGGCTCTAAACTCTTTGTAGTTATCAAAGCCATAGTATGATATGGACTCTCATTACATACCGTTCATCTTCTTGATTAACCAAAAAATCAATACAAACTATTAAATTAAATCAGCAAAAGATAAAATAAAAAAATTGTACCAGCACATGAATCAAAATAAAATAACTTCCCAAATCTATAATTACTCATGCATGAATAGAAAACAAAACATCTGAGATTAATTGCAAATCGCATGATAATAAACGATTTAAAATCAAACAAAAACAATGTATCGATGTTCACGAAATGATAGATCTGAGATTTAAAACATCAACATAAAAACAAAAAATGAGATCTATGTCTTATTTTCTACTTTATCAAATTTTAATTTGAGCTAAGCATAGAATAAATCAGACAACAAAAACACCAAAATAATTCAGAAAAGAAAAATGTTATATAAATCTAACACGAAAAACGAAAATCAAAACTAGATTACAGTTCTATAAACATTTAACTCTGTTAAAAAAAAAAGGTAGAACTGAACGTACGTTAGATTCGAGGTGCGTGGAAAAATCGAATCCCAGAACGACGATTTTTTATGTGAAATAGAGATGTTATTTGCTTCGATGAATTTTAGGTAGTACCTATTTGCAACTGGTATTTAAAAATAAATAAATAAATTAACCCTCTAGCGTGATGGTTCATTGACATGGTAAAACCAATGCTTACAGGATACGTGTATAAATGGTCATACTGGGGGGGTGGGGGGGTGGGTTTAAATGTTTAAAACTTAACTTTTGTGACACTTTATTCACTTAAATTTTAAATTTTAAAATATTTTTGAGTAATTATTGAAGTTCAGTGAGTAAATTGTCATGAATGTATAATTTCAATTAGGGAGTAATTGGTAAAATTTGACTAATTTCCAACACTAGCCCATTAGTGGATTTTTTCTACGTCGTTTCTCAAACTCGACCTAAAAGATTTGAATATATGTTGATTTTAAATATTTTTTTCAATATATATGACAAAAGGATCTTACTATATATACATCAAAGAGATCTTGCCACATACACTATCATTTGTCATTTTAAAACACAACCAATTTTTCATTTAGTCTTTTTCTTCCATATCATTTCAGTCACTCCTTTTGTCGAATTTCTTCTGGACAAACAGCAAAATCCAGAGTTAATATCCTAGATAGTTATTAAGCTTTTTCAAAAATTCTCAGAAGGTCATCGAACTTCAAAAGTTCCTAATTAGTCACTGAACTTTGTATTTGGACGCCATACATAAATAGTTGAGTGACCCCTTAGAAATTTTTTGCAAAGTTGAGTGACTATATAGAGAAGTTTTGGCAAAGTTCAATGATTATTTATGGAAGTTTTGAAGTTCGGTGACTTCCTAGGAATATTTTGCAAAGTTCAGCGACTAATTATGGAACTTTTGAAGTTCGGTGACTTCCTGGGAACTTTTGGAAAAATTTAGTGACTATATAGGGTATTAACCCCAAAATCCATGTCAAAGATATATTTTTTCTTAAATTTCATACTAGTCCTCGAGAAAATTTATAAATTAAGTGCTGGAGAATTTGATGTAGGATTCATGGGTTAAAAACAGAAATTGCGAGTCCTGTCTTAATGGTCAGTTTTTCTTTATGGTTTTATAGTACGTAGATCCCATTTAACCGTTTTGCGTAACACTTGCTTTTCCAAATTTAAGCCTTTTTAAGTTGAAACAGCTATTTCTAGATGTTTGAAATATGCTAGCTGATCCACCCTTTGGTGCCTTAAGAGGGGACATTTCCATCGACGGAAAGGAACCTAGAAAGTTTGTTCGATCAAGTCACATTATTATTGTTCAAAAAACACATAATAATTTTATTGTAATATTAAACACAGTTATTTTAGAAATTACCTTGTAGCTCCTTTAAAAACATTTATTCATGTTTATCTTCTTGATTTCACCTTCAAATCCTTCGACCTTCTCTAATGTTATTCCAAGACTCAAAGTAGAGCTTTTATATGTGGATACGACAAAAATTAACCTCAATTAAATTTTAGTACAAGTGCCTCTCTTTAATATGGACATAATAAAAAGATTTTTCCTTTAAATTTGGATAAGGAAACTTTCAATAAGCTAAAAGAACTCTTCCTTTTAATTATAATCCAAATCAAAATGTTTCCATATGTTTTCCATAAGCTAAAAGAATTGATCTAAATCAATTTCAATAGAATAGTATAGAATAATCTCTAAACAAAGTCAAATTTAACCAACCATACACAAAAGGATATTACCAAAAACAATTGAAATTGCATTCAATCCGAATTCATAATTACATTATTAAAGGCGGCTCTTAGACAAAGAACTGGGTAATTTAGCAAAGATGCAGCAGACTCTTTAAACCTTCTTGAAAAATGAGAGGATGTTCCCTTGTTTAGGATCCTTATTCCCCGCCTTCTTGTTTCCTGCTTTGCTTGCAGGCATGTTGTTTCCGACTGCAGGTGACTTCCTAGCCATTGGTGGCCTAAAATCATTGTCAACATTCACAAAATACTAACCGTCATGTACAAGTAAAACTTCCAAGAAAACTACATCCGTTAGCAGGAACAAACCACCTGAGATTCCATGAATGAAAATTGGGATACCCTTCTACTACTAGCATGGGAACAAGTTGTCAGCTGAGATATCTGGTAATCAGCCTTTTATTCCAATTTCCAACCAAAATAACTGATACAAAGATTTCTCCCAGAATAAAGTTACTAATTTCTAGATGCTTCCTTAATGTGGTCTATGATAACAAAATCATAAAGTTGACCCATTTTGAAATTGATTAGTAGACATTTATTGCAGCCATAAATCATCAGGGTCCAAAGTGTCTGTCATGCAAATTCAACAATCATATTGTGCACACTATATTATAATACGGGACTCTGGTGTGTGGAGGGAAATTTGAGGTGAATCTTCCCCCCAAATTAGGGGGAAAAAAAAAACCAATATCATCACAATAGATAAAATGCATCCCTCCCTCCCTCCCTCCCTCCCTGTCTCTGAGTTCTGTAGGTGTGCAGGTGTGCATAAAAATTACTTGTACCACATTTCTTCAATCATTTCTGAGGTTAGAGAACTATCAGTAAGATTTCAGTCATCTAATGATGTTACCAGATCCCGGACGTGTCCACATAACTATCTCATTATCTCTATAAACTGATTTTTTTTTCACCTTGCACCTATGTATGACGAACTGAAGAATTGTAGACATGAATGGATTTATTAACAGCCATTATAATCAACATTAAACTCAAATATATACTGCACTCAATGCAGTCGTGAAAAGAAAATGGTTTAAGTGCAAAAGTATTTACCTGTTAACAGCACTGTTCACCGTATTGTTCCCAGCTATCTTTGCTGTATTACTACCATGTTTTGTCTCTGGCTCATCATCCTCCCAGACAACCTCAGTGACTGGAGCCACAAATATAAATCAATACAAAAGAACATATTACCAAAGAAATTACTTTACTTTTTCAATACAGTAACGCTGAGGAGATTATAACAATACCTTCTCTTCCACGCGTATCAATCCGAGTCTTTAACACTTTTCTTCTTTTAGGTCCAGAATCCACCACTTTATCCTTCATATCAACATCAGTTGCAGGAACATGGTTTAGGATATTCTCTGATGAAGGAACATCGGAGTTCTTGACTTTGCTCACATCTGATGTTTCTCTTCTCAAAGGATGGTTAATTGTTTCGTCAGCTTCTTTCACTTCCTTGACCTTCGATACCTTCTCTTCATTAAAGCTCAGGTTGCTCCCGAGGCCTGAAGTATTCAATCTCTGTTTTGACCCAAGAGTAGTCCTTTTTGGAGGATCGGGAGATTCTAGACTTACAGCATCTTTCAATTCATCTTCTTCGTCAGAGTAATCAAAAATGACTCTCCTTTTTCTATTTCCTTCACCATTTGACGTTCTTTTTGTGTTGAAATCTTGTCTATCTTCATCGCTGCTCCCATATTCTACGGCTTCACGAGCACAGATTTGAGCCTCTGCAGTAGCTGATCATGGATTGACCAATAAATATCAGTTAAAAAAACCAAACTATGTCTGGTTTAGCATATTTGAAATAATAAATAGAAATTCAAACTTCTCCAGTTCCAAGTGGATAAGGAAAAAGAATTAACCAGCAGAGTTTCTTGAGGTGTTTTTGCATTGTGCAGAGGAACCATCAGGGTTTAACTTTGCAGATGCATTACCCCACATATTAGCTAATGCACCTCCAGTTCCAGAATTTTTTTTGTCACTCTGGGTTTTTTTCTTATTTGGAAGCAATTGAGGAACTTTTTCTTTATCTGTAGCAGGCTTTGCAAGCTTTTCGTCATCGACTGTTACATGACACTCACTTTTGACATCTTTAACCATAGCAGAACCTGTGATAGAACTTGATTGCTGAACCACTTTCTGTTGAGGATGTAATAATGCAATTTCATGTGCGGAGTTACTTTTAGATGTCCCTGAAACTTCTGAGCTCTTCACCTGTGGCCCAGGAGCACCCAACTGTGTTCCACCAGCATTTCTCTTGACAAAGGAATTTGAAACTCCACAAAACCTTTGAATAACGGTGCAGTGACATTATAGCAGATAAGAGAGATTAATTAGTTGTTATGGTACATATACATAACATATTGTTACCATTTCAGGAACATAATTCAATATAGAAATATAAAGCACGTCATATACAGGAACATTGACATGTAAGTATTCAGGACATGGAAGCAAAGTGCTTTTGTACCTATTATCTCTCAAACAATTATCAACTGTGAGCGGCTGCCTAGAGAGATCTTCAGCTTGGACAAACTCAGCATTCCAAAGCACTGCAGGATCCTTGGGAATGCAGGCTTGCACGCTGTAGACCTGAACCGAGCAACTTCCATCAAATTCTTGTTTGGCTTCTACATGAATCAAGTAAAATAGATTTTTCAGTTTTGGTTAGGAATCAGAAGTGTCGCCAAGTAGAAACAGAGCACCAAAACCCAGAACGGGTGTTTCTTGAAAAGCAGAAGTATTTCCTTCGACATTATTTTCTCAAATGAATCATCTAAACATTCGCAAAATAGAAGCAAGATTATCATGACCATCTTCTTACATGCTAATAGAATGACATGACAATTTATAACCAACGTTATGCATTCAAGAGCTAATAGCTACTAAAATCTATTATTCCACAACCAAGCTTTGATATCTAATGATCAAAGTTGCTCATGAGGATCCTATGTAAAGCTGAAAAATTACAAGGGTAACCATGCAGGATGATTCTTTTTTCTTCGGGATAAGTTAGCAAGCTATAAAAAAGGGCCGAATCATTTTCTTGCTTTCCTGCCTTAAGATAAGTGTTTCACGAGATCCATCCAAGAAGTAATGAATCTAGAAGATGTCAGTCATACACGAACCAGATGAAGCAAGCATGTAGGGATTCTTACATGGTGAGAACATTACTATCACGTTCCTGACCCCACCATTTTACTTAGGCCGCATTGAACTATCCACCATATTTCGTTGGACGTCACAAGTAATTTTTTTTTTTTTTATTTTATATTTAATTTGAAGCTCTACAATTTTCGGATTTATTAGGTGTGGTCATGGTTTAAAAAGGCGGTAGTGAGGTGCGCATTGAGGCCCGCCTCACCGTGAGGCGTATGTATTGTGCCTCGAGGAGGTATTTTTAAGGCTAAAAATATGAGGCAGACGCTACTAAATCTGAGGCGCGTGCTTCATGCTACATGAGGCGTGAGCTTCCCTTAAAATTTAATTTTTCAACTTTAT
>CAIGRN010124336.1:0-16839 GCA_903798345.1 Fraxinus anomala | reverse complement strand
GCAAAAAAGAAGAGGCTCATAAAATGGCAGAGGCAAATAGAGCTTTTGCACATTTTCGTTAAGCCATGAACATGATCTATACATCTCGATCGGAAAAGAATTAAGAGAAAAATCAGCATTGATCAATAGATTTCCCGAAACAAAGGAAAGGAAACGAATGATGAAACATAAATCATGAATCAAATAAGCTCTCTCGGGGACTTTCTTAAAGAAGAACCTCATGTAAATACCATAGAATAATCTTTGATCTTGATCCTATTCAATTCCAAAAGTTTGTGAACAGGAATGAGATAACTTGTGGAAGGCAAGGAACTTCTTATTTGTACTATTAAGTCATGCATATAATGGCACATCTAGTCTACTATCGTTCCTTACCTTCAGGAATATCATGATGTCGTGTATCGAGTAGCATGCTGCAATGTTAATCACATTAAAAGGACTATACAATTGAGATTTCTTTCCATCTATAAAATCATATTTTACTTATCCACAGAGAGAAATGATACTCATGATTTCTCCCAATTTATCCAGAAAATAATTTTATTCATCCAAGCAAAAACCTCTATTTAACAATTGCAATATGACAGAAACTCTCCTAAGTGACGCATGATAGAGACAAAGTGCTTGTATGAGTAAAAAATTGAAGAATGTTTAAGAAATCTCACAACAGTAGGCCTCTTAAGCGAACCAGATTTCACTCTGTATCGCAAATCCTCCAATTCTTCCTGCAAAAGATATGGAAAATGATACGTAACACATTTTAAACTCACACGAAATCAAGTATATTGTGAAGCACAGAAGCGACCTTTCACATCAGATCAAAATTTGAAGCTTTATTACAATACAAAAAGAAAAAAGAAAAACAAATAATACAAGCATACCAATCTTTATGCATAGTCAGTGAACTGCATAATGTCAAAGAATATATTTCATGAAACGGCCACCTTTAGCAGCTTGGATCACTAAGAAATCATAATAATAATCACCATAGACAACAAGGTGCATCTCCAAATTGATAAATTAGAATGAGTTCCGAACAAGAGGTCAAGCATCCAAGTGAGGTTACTGAAAATACTCTGTACTTGAGATAAAAAAGACAGGAAAGAGGAGATATATGCATTCTAGGTCAACCAATCATGAAGACCATTTTCACCATGACTGCATTCATTCAGATTGTGAAAAATGGTAGATATATTTACAATAGAATCATTGACAGGAATGTCTGTCCATTGTTTGGAAGTTAAATTTCTTGGTATAAGACGAAGTGGGACAAGAACTAAGTTTCATGGACACGCATGTCGGATATGGACATGACACTGACTCGTCGAGACATAATTTTTCGAAAAAAGTAGGACTAGGACGCGTCCATTTAAATTCTTTAAAATTTAAAATTCATATATTATATCTTTATTTTTATAATTTTCAATATATGACACGGCACAACGTCTCGGCACTTGTCTAAGGGGTGTTTCTAAAGTATCCCTTAGTGTTGATAATTTAAAAGATACTTAAAAAGTAAGACAAGAGCACGTGGCTTGTTGGATACATGTTCTTGAGTGTCCGAGGAGTTTCCGGGTTCAACACAACACATGTCGGACACGGACACAAGTGTCCGTGCATCATAGATCAAGAATCACAAGACTGTGGTCCATGATACATAATCTTGACTGCTATTTAACAACCTTCAAAGCGCCACAAGGACATAAATTATTGTACACGTTGAATAGGCTCATTATCATTCCTATACCAAACATACTAGGAATGGTGAGTCTAAGTTGGTTTTGGTATAATTCTCATAGCCAACACGGTTTCAAGTAAAACATAGTGTTGATTAAAAAAAGAAAAGAAACAGAGAAAATTAAGGATTCAGAGGCTGTGAACTGTATCATAAGTAACATAATTGTTTTACTTTCTGTGAGGTTGAGCAGCCACCACTGGGAAGCTTGAGAACAACTAGGCTTCTAAGTTCAATATTAAAAAATAGAGAGTGATGATGGCGATAGGTACCGAATGTCAGTTGTTTTGAGGGTCATCTCAGTTCGCAATAAATTAGGTTCCTCCCGAGAGGGATAATAAAAACTAATACAGATTTCCTCAATAGAAAGAAATTCTTCAACACGAAGACTCTTTTAGAGTACATATCACTCCATATTGGACTTAAAATATTCATACGAAACTATAAAAGTATGCATCTAAGTTTTTGAGAAAACAAAAACCCCAATCTACAAACATTGTTAAGATTAAAAATTCTCTGTATAAAGAGGAAAATACATATCAAAACTAAAAAAATTTCCTTCTATAAGAACTGAAACAGATAGCTAAACTCTTATCTCTCTAGAAACCTTGAACTAGGTCTCAGGTTGCAATGTAGAAACAATTTTTTTCTTACATCAAAAAATGTATTTTTTTTCCCTAATGAATTACCTCAGAAAAATTATCATCTGACAGCATACTAATAGGAGTGTCACCTAAACAATTGGAAACTTGAAGGCGAACTCCACAAACCACATCAGCAGCTCCAGAAACATATTTTATACCTGTAAAAGTAACAATTTTGCAGTGCTAATCATAAACAATACAAAGATATAGCATCTAGTGAAAGAAAACAGAAAAGGAATGGCATATGTAATCATGTCACCGCTGTTAAACTTCTTGTCAGTTGGGAGATATTAGATATCAATAGGAATTACTTGTACCACTCAGATATTAGACTTTTTGGATAAATCAAATTTAGATTCGTAAAGAGGTATTGATACTTTCAGCAATGATAATATACTGAGCAACTACTAATAACTCAGCGGAACATTGCTATTCTACAATCATCGCTGAAACATGCCAGAAACATGGATAAGAAAAAAGCACACAAGTGCGACAGTTTCATAAGAAACAATTAAGTTGAAATTGTGATTTAGATCTATAAAAGCCCACATGATTTTCATGCAATAAATTGTGCTAGTAGATATATTCTGTCACAAGACTAATTTGCCACTTAAACTTTCAAGGCCATATAAACAACACCGACAGATACTCCCAGATCCGCAATGAATACTAATGTTACTACCATTATTCTTTTATGTTTCGTAATTTTTCTGTTATGGTTGGAGGGCTTTATGGTTGTAGTATGTGAAGTGTAGGACAGAATTAACATCTTATCTGAAGAAAGCAATATGATCCCACTTGTTATCGGATATCTGAAAATTCTGAATTTCTGAATTTCACACTTTTCAAAATCCTTTCTTACATTTTTCTCATAAACTCAGGAATCCTGGACATACACAACTTCTCTCAAGAAACCTATGTTAAATAAGATTCCATAATGACGGATAATGCACTAAAATGAAAAACGCATAATTTAGATAGTATCAGCATTAAATGCACTTGAAACCATGCAACTTATATAATATGAGGTTAATTACCTGTAACTTGCTCAAGATGGAAGCTGTGCTTCTGGAAAATGTCATTCCGGTCAGATTTGAGCCGAACAAAGCTTCCAACTACTTTTGTATCAAAGTTTTCAGGAACCTTGAGAAGATCCTGAACTAAACTCCTTCGTAAATAAACAAGCTTGATGTTTTCAGGAATAATAGCAGCATAGCAGCTTTTTGGAGTCTCGGGAACTTTAATCATTTTGCCAGTAGGTCCATTTTTCAAACCTGAGGCACTCTTTTCTTCATAATTCTCCTCTTCTGAACAGTCTTCATCATCTGATTCATCTTGGTTTTCTGCCAAGTGTTCTTCCAGCAAATAATGGATTTTTGCTTGTGATAAAGATTTCTTTCCAAAAAGAGCATAGAGTCTCTCATCACATAGAATTTTTTTCTTCTTTTCCGGGCTATTAAGGCATTTGTTTTTAACATATCGAGTAATTGTTTTAACCAACTCTACCTTAGAGTACTTTTTTCCAGTATCCTCACCAATCGATTGAAGAAATTCAATCAACGGCCTAGAGCCCCAACCAATAAACTGTATTTTTCTTTGCATAACTTTTCTCTTCCTTCTTATAGGAACCGACTGTTGCCCATTGATTTCCTCCACCCAAAAATTATCTTTCATATTGACAGAGTGATATCAAGAACAAAAGCTTCTACAATGCCAAACTTGTCTTCATAGATTTACTATGGCTTCCTTGTGCTTTCACACCATCTGTTGTGTAAATAATTTGCCGTATTTACCAAGTTTGTAGAGACCTTTTCTAAGTACCCTGTGAGAAATGGAAAGAGAAAAAAACCTTTCAACAAAGAAAGCAACAATGTTCAGATTCAGCTTCATCTCCGTTCTGTAACTGGATTAAATGATCAGTACTCATCATTTCAGGACATTGGAACTACTACTCCACCAGACACACAATATTCATGCCTAAAAAGTGAAGATGTGTCAAAACAAGGTAACATCATAAACAAAACGGGGAAAATACCATGTATAGTCAATGAAACAAAGAAGTTGCTTTTGTCACCGATGAAAAATAAAGATGATGAACAAGAAGGTTCAACTGTGGGAAAAAAAGATCCTCGTTGGGGTTATGCATGGTAATAAAATTGAAATTATCTTTCTCAGTGACTGGTAAAAAAAATCAATAATAAAAGTGATTTCAGTAAAATATGATAGATTCTTTAACTTTAACACTGAGGCTAGATGAAAGGCACTGTTGGCTAATTCAACTATGCACAGCATAATACAAGCAACTTTATGTCCATTTGCACCATATTTAGACAAATCAAATTAACTAGGCAATAGACATGCTAGCCGATCATTTTTGAACATCACCCCCTAGTGGTTTGAAAAGTTACACTCACCACCCACAATAACTCTCTCTTTTTTTTTAATTAACTATTAAGAGTAAAGAACAGGCTGGGAGTTTGTAGTAATTAGTTTATTTAGCTAACTAACAGTTTATTTTGTTCGTTAATCCTGTTAAAGAATTGTAAAGACTTGGTAGGCTTTTGTTAAGAGTTGGTTAGTTTCCTAATCAGTTATTTAAAGAAGCTTAAGCCTCGTGCTTAGCTTGAACTTCTTTTATAGAATGATACACAGTGGACTTCCCCTTTTTCTCTTCTTTCTCTCTGTTCATTGTATCTTTTCTTTCATAGATTTCATCTTCATTTTCCAGCTCCTCTAACACGGTAGCAGTGACGTAAGTATCATCATACAGATTCGTTCATGGTCCACGATACTAACTCCTCCGAGTTCAATCCAGTTTTATTCTCTCACCCTCTTTTTCGAAATTGAACAATCGTAACTTCTTGGTGTGGCACAAGCATGTCTTAGCAATGATTCAAGGTCTCCAACTACAAGATTTCAACTCCTCCACTCACAAACCTATCTCCGGCAGATGAAACCCTAGGGAATATTAATTCAAAATTTTAGACCGGGAGCAACTCGATCAGCTTATAGTTTCATGGCTTCTTGATATTCTCACACCAATGGTTAATTTTGACTTGGCAGCTCAAATATGGAAAACCCTAGAAATTATTTCGCCGCTCAGATTTGTGCCAAATCACGCAATTCAAGACACAATTGCAACATACAAAGAAGGACTCTCTGTCAATCAAAGATCATTTACTCAAAATCAGAGGGCTTGTTGATCTCCTTGCCTTGGTTGGGCACCCTCTTCAACTAAGGACCAATTTGATGCAATCCAACACCGAAAAAGTGTATATTTTACAAAGACAAGCCATTCAAATTACAAATCTGCCAACCTCCATGCCATACACGAGATTCTCACACCAAACCATGAGAAATATCTCCCACACCTTCTTTATGAATCCACAACATCAACATGCCAAAGTGAAGCAGTAATACAAAATATTCTTTAACTCACTGCCAATAAAAGTAGCATAATAAAAGCTGTTAAAAGGTAGTTAGTAGTGAATGATGAAAGATAAAAACCACCACTTGGAACCCATTTCAAAGTAATTATTGTTGAAAAGCTCTTGAGAAATTTACAAATTAAATGACACTCAGCACAGCATAATTTCCAGAAAATAAAGTCAAATCAAAGGCGTAACCTTCATTTGAAACGAAGTACCTCAAGTGAAGAGTTACACTCACCAGAGAGATAAAATTGAAGATGTTCTAGGTTTCTTTTTTAGGAGGCTCTATCTTGTTTCAATACCATCGCCGAAACAGAAACAAATTCATTCACAAGAGCTGCAACAAACAAACACAGGAAATTGAGGTGGGCAGAATTATACTACTTCAGTAACGGAACAAGAGAAATTAAATAAAAATGGAAAACACTTACCTAGTAATTAAAGAAAAAATAAAAAAATGTAACGGGTCAAAATCGGCGAGCTCGAACAAAAAGAGAAGCTTCAAATGGTTCAATTCACAAGAACACGAAGAAGCTTTAAATGGGTTCACCGAAAACTACACAAAAATGAAAGAATTAACCACAAAATTTGCAAGAATTGGTGTTCGAATAGAATCTTGTATGCAAAGTTGTTCGAGAGGAATTATCATGGTTGGAATTTCAGCAGAATGTACTTTAAAAGGTAATTTTGATAGATGAAAAGGGTGGAAAAATGACACCGCCGATATATAATAAAATTTGTTGTCGTGTCCAAGTTCTGTTTTTAGTTTATGACTCTGCTAACCTGGCACCCTTTTAATTTTTCAATTTTTCTTTTAATAAATTCCCAATTTCAAATTCTGAACTTGGGTCCTACATAAATAGGTAACAGTGAGCTACTTATTGTAAACCACAAAATATTGTAAGAATTAAACTAATTGTGCATTATTTGTTTACATAAAGTTTGACGTTGCAAATATTTGTCATTGATTATTTAACGTGCTGTTAAAATAAATATATAAAAGCATTGTACTCCAACAAGCTCTTTATAGCTAACACTTAATTTTACTACTCCCAAAAAATATTTATTATTTTTCTTTATATTTTATTTTAACTAGCTTTTCTTTAGATTATTTTATTGTTTTCCTACATTGAAAATTGAAACTTTTTAAATGTATTTAATCATAAAGAGTGAATTTGGTTCTCCAAATTTGGAGAATCAAACATACTCTCTAAATTAAAATGTTAATTTAAAGAGTCTTCTAGAACATGATTTTAAATGTTGACTCTTTAAAATAGAGAATATCTCATACTAAAAGAGTTTCTTGAAGATACTCTTATTTGTTAAACTACTCGAATAATCACTAGTACCCAAGTAAATTTTGGGTGGATTTACTTGGATTTTAGACTAATATACATGAAGTTATAGTGATACGAGTAATTTGTATACTAGATTACAAAATAAAAACAAATAATGAATGTCTAAACTCTTACTTTAGAAGCATAATAGTCGAGTAGAAGGGAATTTTTTTATAGCTAACACATGCAAAAACGACATCAATAAGAAAGTAGGGGTAGTGTCAATACTATATGTAATACTAAAAATTAGAAATGATGTGTTTAGATATAGCATGGACGACTCTATTAGCTACACGTCGAGCAAACTAGCAACGGAAAAGAAGCAAGTACACCTAAAATAGTAAGTAAAAGTGATCCCTCGATGGTGTGAGCTAGAGGTTCTTTCTACATATGCTCCAATCCCAAAGGATTTTTTTCCTTTTTTTTTCTTCCGGGGCTACAACTGCATCCACATTCATTTTCAATTTGTTCTTCGTAGGCCACGTTCAACGTTGTGTAGCTAGAATTAGTGGCGGAATTAGACATTTTTCACTGTGGATAAAAAATTAAATAATATTTTTTTATATATATATAAAATAAGATTAATAAAAATATGTCAATACATAATTACAATTGTAGCCTACACATTTTTCATATTTTGAACATATCGTATTATTACAAAGTTATCAATATTGTCAAATATATGATTCGCAATATACGCTATCAAACTACCACTCAACAATTGATCTCCCATCCGATTATACAATTAATTCTTGAGAATCTTCATTGTAAAAAAAAACAATTAATTTCAATAGGCAAAGTCTCACTATTCCAACAAAGCACAACAGAAAATATGAAGCAATATTCCTATAAACAATTTCAATAGATATGATATTATGCAATTTCAACCTCTAACTCCGTAATATTATAATAGACAACAATCAACTTTATAAAAAATTCAAGATCATCAAGTTGAGGAAAGTCGTTACTTGAGAAGTGAAAATGAAGTAAAAACACCCAATACAAATATCAAATAGTATTCATTGATTTCTTCCAATAAAATTGGCACATCAAAACCACTAATTCACCACTAAATTGCCTATCCCAATAAATTAACGTATTACAAAAAAAATTTCAAAAAGCAAAATCAATAAAATATCATGAATTAAAGCATAATCCGAACCCTCTGCTTCTCGACAAAAATAATTAAACAAAATAATTTAAATCATCAAAAACCAAAAAGACTGGTTGGAATGACTTGATAAATTCACGATTTCTCCCAAAAAGGCCACAACGTCAAGGTCAAATTTATTTTAACATTAATCCCATAAAAATTTCTCTTTAAAAATATCAAAATCGATAGATTAATGGTAAGTAAATTTAAATTTCTTGACAGAATAAGGAAAAAAGGGAAAGTAATAAATCTTCTTGTCTTCAATTTCACCATGCTGGAATCTGTTTCCCTTTAAAATTCATATTTTATTAATTTTAAAACTTGGTATATTTTTATTTTTTATTCTAACCTTTCAATTTGGGGTAAATTCAAGTTAGTCATCTGTCAACTGCCACGTAAGCTCCGATCTGTGGGGAATTTTCATAAATGTCACTAAATTTGAAAATCCACAAAAATTTGTCATTTTCACTTTTTGTGAGTAAAAATGTCATTTTTTAATGCAAAATATCCAAATTAACCTTAATGACACATTTTTAGGAGTATTTAATGTTTGATTTGAATGTAATTAATGTTATGATGTGATGATTTAATTTGTATATTATAAATATTGTATATATGTATATTATATTGAATAATATGAATTTTGTTTTAAAAAAAAAAGATAAAAAAATTTGAAATATTAACATAACTAAACATCTTCTTCCCATTAACACCCCTAACTTCTTTTTCATCTTCTTCATTCCTTGATCAAGAACATATTACTATTGAATTCATCATCCATTTTGAGAGGTTAGCTATTACAAATTTTTTATAATTTTATCTTATAGATTACTATTTTTAGATGTTAAATACAAAATGGTCAAATGCAATGAGATAAATTTTTGAAACTTCCAACTATTATTCATTGAGTTGTGTTGTTTTTGAAATATTTTTTAAGGGTAAAAATACCAATATCTTTTACAAAAATGAAAGATTACATATTTAATGAAGCATTGAATTATTTATTAATGGGAAAATGTTGTCATGTTGTAGTTGGGAATTAATTATCACCATTAATGTTTTGAATAATTTCTTCAAAGGTACCAAATACATGTTTTCAAGCTTCCAACAATTCCTACAGTTCAATTGTTGAATAGTTCATTTGAAACCGTTGGGTTAGACATGTAAACTGTTGAATCTGACATTTATGAACTGTCGAGATAGATAATTTAACTGTCGAATTCGACACTTGAAAACTGTTGACACCATTGATTTCACTTTCTGCTACTCCATGGATTTAAATATTCGAATGCTCCACTTTCATATTATTAATGTGGACATATTTATTGTGCGAAATTCTTACCATTGCAATCCCAACATTTCAGGTATGAGTAATCATTTAAGATTCATCGTGTTGCAATTTCAAAATAATTTGTTTATGTGGATGATAAACGGAAGTGGAGAGTGGACAAAACATGTTGAATGGTTCGATGCTTCCCGTGGACGAGCAAATTATGGAGACTGGAAATGTAATGGACATAACACTGCATAACATCCCGACAGTTCATCTGTCATTCCAAACAGATTGTTTTTGTCGTTCTCGACAAAAACAATTATGGAGAATGCAAACGTAATGGGTGAAATTATTTTTGTATGTGAGTAGTATATAGTGTCACAGAACTTATGAAGTGTTCAAGTGTAAATCATAATGAAGTGATGTCATGCTATTTATAATGAACTTCTTGGATGGAAGCAACTATGGTTATTTACTACCCAACCACCAAGTCACAGTTCAAACTTAATTTGATAGACAATTGGTGCGATGGTTTAGGGTCTAATTGTACCTTGATGAATTAAATTGGTTCTTTAATTTATGACAACTGTAAATCTTAATGAGTGTGTACCATTTTCTCTTCAAAAATCCTGCATATAGTTGTTGGCAATCAATTTTCATCAGTACCTTTGTATCTTAATTGTTGGCAATCAATTTTCATTAGTACCTTTGTATCCTTAAGATGTTGAATCACTGCATTACGACATTCGAACCACAACCCCAACTTTGGACAACATGGATAATATTGGCAACATTTTGCCATACAAATAAAAATATTTATTCATCCAAGCACGATCCATGAGCCCTAGATCTACATTCAACATCAGTATAATAATTTTTTTGCTATTCTTACACAATTCCCAAGTGTCACACTGACAGAAATTGAAGCAACTAATGGGAAGGTTATACATTAATGTTTTCCAAATATATTGTTCCATGTGAAGCCCCAGTTGGAGATCTACCATTCCATGCAGTTCCTATTGTAGATCATCCTTCGTGTAGATCTCATTCAGAGCTTCATTCACAACAAAGTACGTCGTTGCTCCTAACAAGACACAAGTGGCCAGCCTAAACGAAAATTCATACGCAAATTAGTATCCCAATAAAGCATATGACTGACATTGAACATAGTTTCTACATACATCGAATCGTATGCACATCATCCACGAAAGGCACAAAATCACATTACACAGTTTGAGTGGAAAAGAGCCAAAATGTATTACAGAAATTAACGCAAGTGCACTGTCAAATATGGACTCTTTCATAGTATGTTAACACATGATCGACTCACTTATTTCTTTATTCTCTTCCTCCCCATCTAGTGTACGGAGTCCTGGTAGATGCTGCAGGCAGTTGAAGGAGTGTCGATCGTCGCTTATTTGTGTAAACGACATCATTTCCTTCTTCGGGTATGGTGGGCGCAATCGAAAATTCAGTCGAACCGCCTACACAAAAGTACGATGAGCTGAAATTTATAGTCAACAGTAGCTTCCAAGTTTATGTTTATCGAATGCAGTCGAAATTTAGATATATTATAACTTCTGCAATGGTCCGGACCCTTTTTACGTACTTAAGGTTGCTTTGTTGCGAAATGTGGTCCCGCAATCGTGCATTTTTCGGAACGAGGAATTTGAAATCTATCTCTTCAGCAAGGTACAGTGAAAAAAAATATCTGATCATGATATTTGGTACATGGTGATACAAATGTACAACAAATTAAGAAACACAATTTAATGAAATAATACGAAGATCATATAATGAAATAAAACAAATATCATGTAATACGAAAATCATAAAATACGAAACAATATATTACAAATCTGCAAAAATAATTGAAATAATTGTGGTTCACAATATTTCGTACATGTTAATGCGAAACACACGTATTACGTTCAAATGAACCAATGAACCAATGTTCGACATGTGGAACTGTCATGTGTCGAGAAAAATTAACCTCAGCTATCGAGTCTCGACAGTTTATCTGTCGATATTTTTCCATCTGCCAAGAATTACTGCGGTGAACTGTCTGCCATTTCTCTACTGAAGTGAACCATCGGAAAATTTACTTTTGATCTCTAAGTAAATAAGTATTATTCAAGAGGTAATTTCGTTCCTAAATGTAGAACAAACGTGACATTTTCCTCATAAATACACTTGTCTTGTAAATACAGAAATTCCAAGTCTTTCCAATACTTGTAATAATGCAAATGCTAACTAATGTAATCAATTCAATAACACTTCCAAATTTAAATAATGAGCATAATTCCCAATAATCTAGTCAAATTTCTTGCAATGCATGAATTGCAGTTTATTCCTGACTGTAGGCACTTTACCTTGATTGTTTTTATGTCGCTCATTTATATTTCGATCATTAGGATATAAAATTTAAAATTATAAAAGGGTAGTAGAATTATCTTTATTATGTGCATTCCTAATAACCAGTTACAAAAGAACAACCAACAAGAGCATGAAAAATCTTAAGTATACCGTTTAGCCCCCTCCCACTCAACACTCAGTTTTCGTATGCTATAATTCTTTCTTTTTCCTTCAATTTATATAGCAAGTAAAGTATTTACAATCATCTGACCAAATCGACCAGTCCTCTCTACATAGTAGGAGCCAAATAGACAACGAAAATATCAAGACAATATTATAAAGCAAATACAAGACACGATAATCAATGAAACTACTTCCACATTATAACATTGACTCTATAAAAACAAGCAAATGTAAGGTACATTATTAATATAGCCGATCGTGAAACTACCTTTACTTCTTAATTCAAAAATCATAAAGTAACACCCAATTTATCTACAAGTCAAAAGACATTTTCCCTTAGAAGGCCGAACATAATCACCATTGAGAGGTAAAAATACATGATCCTGTAATACATAATCACCACCTCTATTTTGAATTATGATGAAGTTCCCAAACTAAATCTCACATATCACAAACATAATTCACAAAACAAATATTCAAAGCAAATTTACAAATCATATATTGACAAAAGCACAAATTCAAGAGAGCATCAAAATGACCAACAGGTTACAGAAGCAGACGGATTCAACAATTCAAAAATCACAAATTTACTAGTTCTAAGATTCATAAAATCATCTATTCACTGTTCACATGCTCAAATATAAATTACTAGAAATGAGTCACCGGACAGGAAGAAAAATCACTAAATAAAAAATGTAAATGTACTAACCTTATCACTCCGTTTAGGGCTTGAACCGTTACTGACAGACGACTGTGGACGACGGTAGCAAGTAACAACGACGAGAAGCGGAAGTAAGCTGATTCGTTTACGATTTTTCCTTTCCGATAGAATAATCACCAGCAAGAAGGAGTCAAGGACATGGTTTTCGCACACAATCCTATCAGTGAAAAGAAAAAAAATATATTTGAACTCTAAATCGTGGCTAAGATCCAAATAAATTAAAGAAGCATACGAAATATAGATATAACAAATACAAGCAAAAATGACCTTCTTTTGGTATGAAAGTGTTCGACGGAGAGAGAGGTGGAGGGAGACGTGGAAGGACTTGTCCGCTTACCAGGAAGTTGACATAGATCTAAAGAAATTGAGGGTTCTAGGGTTTGTTTTTGGAATGACGGTCCAACGAAAATGAAATAAGCCAATGGATGGAAATGTGGTTTGGTTTTGGGTGTCACAATTTTTTGTCCAAAATTTTCAATTACAATTGTGACGTGATTGGTTTTCAATTTTTTCTACTTTTTGTACAACTTTTTTGAGTTGTCAACTCAAGAATGTGCTAGGTATTTAAATTCTCTAGATGGTAAAAAATGTTCAAAAATGACAATCTTGCAAAGGCTTTAAAAAAGTGATATTTTTGAAAATGTAAAGCCAAAAAATGACATGTAGTGCAATTTCCTCTTATTTAATAAAACTTGAAAGAGGGAAATAGCCGCATGGGTCAACAACTTTGAAACTTATTGCACCTTGTCTCCATTCCTTAAAATGGAGCATTTACATCCTCAATCTTACATTTTAGTTTCAATTAGGTTTTTAGTGGACAATTTTACCCTTATCTTTAGATAGCAAACTAAATTTTTATTAAAAAGATAGTTGTAACTTTATCATTAAAAAAAATGAAAAAACATTCTTCTTCCATAATACACGTCAAAGTGGCTGACAAGTTATAGGCGATTGTTAAAGGTGTTTGGACATGAGAAAGAGATTTCTTTCCAAATAGAGCATGAAGTTATTATCGAATATGAATGTTTTTCTTCTTTTCAAGACCATGAAAGCAATTATCATTTAAACACCGATTAATTATATTACCCATTAATTTTAGAGTGCCTTTTTCTAGTATCCTCACAAATTGATTCACGAAATTAAATCTACGACTTAGATCCTAATCCAATAAACTACATTTTTCTTTGTACAACTTTTCTCTTCCTTCTACCCTTAAGGTATTTTTCATATTATCCATGTTTGTTCTTGTGCTTCTTTGCCAGTGACTTATGTCAAATCTTTACTACATAATTATGTCTCTAACGATTTTTTATGATATTTTTATCATCAAACTTTTCATTAGTTAAGACATTTTATATTTAGCCGTTGTTTGATCCACATTATTTTCAAAATATATTTTTCTCTTTCTTTTTTTTAACCACACATTCTTCAATAAAATAATATTACACGTAAACTCAATTTTTTTAATCACAATGCTTCATCAATCTACCATTTCAAAATGCATTCTTACAATAAAATAAGAAACAAGCAGGTGGTTAATAACAATCTATGTTCAAAACGTCCATTGAAATAGAAGCGTATAACAACTTATTTTTCAACATATTTTAAAAAAATAAATGAAAGAAAGTACGAACAAATATTTTCCTTTCATTTCAAAGTATAAAAATAAAATATTTTGACATGAATCATCATCAAGGACGGGATGTACTAATTGATGGAAGATTGACGAGCAAAGATTTGGACGCTTGTTTGAAATTAAAATGTAGTGTAATAAATAAAAATTGTGGTACCAATACAACCACTCTATTCTAAATTGAAACATTGTTCAAAATTTAATGAAAAATCTACCCTAAAAAAGTGTGTATTTTACAATGACAAGTCATCCAAGTTGCGAAACTGCCAACTTCCATTGCCATCAATAGATAATGAACTCCACGGGCAATCCTAATCCCAAATCGCAGCATCTCCCACACTGTCCCCATCAATCCTCAAGATCACCAAAGCAAAGTAGTATTACAAATTTTTTTTACTCACAATCAATACACCTCTAGTTGAACTAATGGTATAGAAATTAATGTTAAAAAACTTTGAGAAAATTACACTCAATGCGGCATATTGATCATTTGATTTTCCACAAGTAAACGGGATCGTGAACAAGCAATATAATGATGAATAGAGTGTCAAACTCACGAGAACTAAGTATTCAATCGAGTTCAAATTAATAGTAACCTTAATCGAATAACAAACAAGTTTTGTGATTTCTTTTATACTAATCCCTAAATTATCAATTAAACTAATGAAAGCAAGTAAATGTATTTTTCATATATGTGAGGTGCATTGCTAAGATGTCGAATCCCCATTATTATTCCATTTTTCATGTAAAAATTNTTATCTCTCGATGAAAGATGCAAATATGATAAATGTATTAACAAGTACTAGAACACATATTGAAATCATATAAAGCAAAAATGTATATTTCTATTCTCTATCGAACTTTATAATATTTATTAGAATGTGCTTAAATCATATTGTCTCTCTCGATAACAATAAAATTCATTAACAATTCAATCGGTGATCAATCAATTGAAAAAAACGATAAAAACAATAATAAACATCCACAAATCAAATCAAATTAAAGTCAAAATAATTAATTAAAAATTAAAAATATCATAACAAGGGTTCATCTCATACTAGCAATGTATAAAATTAGGCTAACATATAGAAATTACAAGAAAACATATTTAAGTGAAAATATATAACCCGAATCTTTGATAAATTAAGAAGATGAAGATGAATCTTGAAATCTTAAATCTCTTCAATGGTTTTTTTGATGAATCTCCACTTGCTCTTTCTCTTATTTGCCCAAAAATCAAGTTTTGTATCTCCACTTGATTGAATTCTTGCAAATCCCCTTCGATCCTCTCACAAAAATTATGAATTCTCCTCTTTTAGTGATAAAAATTAATGAATATTGGAGTATAATATGTACATGAGAGGCCCTCCATATGTATTCTATTGTTATGTATTTGTAGGAGTCGAAAATTGATTGAAAATCTCGTCCAAATTGGTTTTCCAATGAGTCATAATCGAATAAGGAAAGTTGTCTTCGAGCGCGGATTTTTGGTCCCTGCACAACAGTCCGTAATTTGGCCATAACTTTTCTTCTCATATTCGATTGAAGCGATTCAAAGTGAGTTGGAAAGATAACTCAAATGGCTACAACTTTGATAGAAATAGAATATTTCCAATTCGGAATTTTACTGTGCCAAAAATCGGTTTCAATGTTCGACTAAAAATCTGGAAATAACTTGTGCGATTGGAAATTGATTTTAATCACATTCCATTCTTTTTTGAGTTCTAATTCCATCAAATTGTCTTCTAGCAATCTTCAAAGTATCTTCTCGTGATTCGAATAAACTATTGAATTTGCAATTTGGTCCTCAAACTTTGAATTTTTTCATTTTCACCATTTTTCGCTTCTTTCTATTGATCCTCGTTCAATCCTTGAGTTTTGCCTATATAATATAAAATACAACAATTTAGGATATATTTTATCAAAAGAACTACCAAATTTCGCTATTTTGGGCCCCAAATAATTGTATAAAATACACTTATCAAATACCCCCAAACTTAAACATTTATTTGTCCTCAAACAAAATTATAACCTAAATAAAAATAAACATACAAGCATGCAAAAATATTTGGTTAGACAATCTAACTTTTTATCTTAGTATTCAAAATTATAGTACTAAATCTACAAACTGTTTCAAAATCACAATTCCAAACCAATATCCATTTTTCCAATGCAAAACTGACGTGTGTGTGTATGGGTGAACGCGGTTCGATTTGGGCGGTTCGTGCTATATTTTCAGCTCAAACCATTTAATGAGGTTTGGAATTTTTTCAAACCAAACCAAATCATTTTATTTTTCAAACCAAACCATAAATTGCGGGTTGGTTCCATTTTAATCCGCGGTTTACATATCGACATTATGATAATATATTTA
>CAIGRN010124331.1:0-10640 GCA_903798345.1 Fraxinus anomala | reverse complement strand
TAATGAAAAATATGAGTTTTACCATATATCTCTTACATTTTGTAATCAAGTTTAGCCTTTAAGTTTGAGACTTCAAGGGCACCCAAATTTGTGGAATGGGTGAGGATCAAGATTCTTGTGGGTTCGAACCACGAGATACCGTGCCTAACAGTTTAAAAATTCAAGCCATTGGTTTTTTTTTTTTCGTGGGATTTTTCTTGGCAGATTCGACTTCTATTTTCTGTCTAAACAGATGTCTGTTTTTTGTTTGAACATTCACCGTTGTTTGTGAAATGGTATTTATGCTGTTCGAATGGCTACGAATACTCTATAAATTGATTGCCTTTCTGCCGATTAATACAAACCATTCAACGGAATAAAACTATAGCTTTGAATTTCCTGTCTCTAAATTTTGCTTCTGCCTTTCAAGTACAAATACAAAAATTGAGCTTGCTGAAACTCTTACATATTGCTGTATTGCTTCCATAAGATACGAAAATCCGTTTGATCATGGAAGACGATTTCTAACTACCTTAAAGCACCATAGAACGAAGCAATTTTGCCTGAATGACACATCGTGAAGTCGGTGAGCTGCGATCATCCTTTCTGCTCAGGTTTTCCATCTTGTCTGTTCATTCTGTTTCTATTTCTTTCCTGTTCCTGATTCTTTCAAGCAGAATAAGTCAGATTGTTAAAAAAGGAGAAACCAATACTGTAGGAACAATAAATTTTTCAACATTCAAACCAAGTTCTCTCTCTCTCTCTCTCNTTTTTACCTCATCTCCTTTCTCCAAGGTAGAGGAAGATAACGTGAAACTGAGTCTGGAAAACACCGTTTTGACGATCCTTGAGCAAGCTTCTGCGACATCTTAGTTCTCCGACCGGATACTTCGGCATGAAATCATCTGAGGTTGTGCATGGACAGATGACATTTTGGCACAAACTAGTAAAAATTTCATACACAAAAGGGAAAGGAAACATTAGCTTTTGGGGGATCTCTTCTAATCATGATAACTTTGCAATTTCTGTCGTGTTGAATTAAGAACATATTATTCTTTAAAGCCGTACTTGATCAATAATATCATTAGATAGTAATTTATTATAATTACCTTAAAATTAACTAGTTTGAGGTTAGCTATTGCGAAAAAGGTTTCGCTTCATATTTCTTGTTAGGAATAGAAAATTGTCCTGCTTTCATCCACTAGGTATCGCAGCGGGGATGAGGATTCATAGATAAACATGTGGTCATGAGAATATAAGTTAACAAGTGAAAGTCAGATTGATGGGAGATAAAAGAAGAGTAGGACAACGTGAATGGTTGGAACAATATCTTCTTTGGAGTCTTATAAAGCACTCTCATTCATAAGAGTAACACATTCTCAATAGAAAACAATTTGTAAGAGAGTGGACCTGACCAAAACTATAATGTCTACTGACACAGGGTTCAACCAAAAAATGAGCACAGCCTGTGTGGGAACTGAGGTCCTGCATCTTAATCAGCCCACGAAATGCACACAATTTGCACATATTTAGCCCCCGTTTGATCCCCATTTTTGTCCCCATAATGATTTTCACATCAAATCAAGTGGGACCGTCTACATGTGACCCCCTTTCATTCATTTTTCAATTCCCCCCAATTTACATTTTTGTCATTTTGTCCTCTTTTGTTGGTTGTCCACTTATGGTGGCAAGAATTACAGACTTTGAAATGTCAAAAGGCAACTGTGGGAAAAAGAAATTGCATAGACTGTGTTTGAGCTACATTATTTTGAAAGAACGTATTTTGGAATAGTAGATTGATGGAGAATGTGTGGTTGAAAAATAAAGAAAAGTTATTGATGTGATAAAAAATATTATTTTATTGAAGAATGTGTTGTTAAAAATGAATAGAATAATGAAAATGAAAATTTTAATATGACTCAAACAGGGACATAGTCTAAATATGTGATATGGCAGAAGACAATGGATTGTTAGAAACGCAGTGGACCAACGGTCATACTTTTAGTACTAATGCAAAAAATATATAAAGATAAAAAAGATGGCCCAAACAGGGGCTTAATGAAAACCAGTGAATTTTGGCTGAAGTATGCAATAAATGTAGAAAATTAGAGGCGAACACAGTACTTACAGGAACTCTTCCTAACTACTACCCCACAACAAAGAAATCCGAGTACAAACAGTGAAGGGTTAACACAGTCTACAAAGATTTTTTTCGTAATGATAAATAGTGATGACAATTTCTTCTTGAAAAACACTAACAAATGCAAGCGAACCTTGGAACCCACCAAACCATACGTCATATACAAACCTCATAATAGAGGTTGTGTTACCAGATCCCATAATGATTCTACCTTGGCACTTTTCTATGTCAAGAATATCGCCATCTTCCCTAAGCCAATAAAGTGAGACGTGCAAGTAAACAGGTTGAGTATTTATGCTCAACTTTGATTGGCAAACAAATTCTTGAACCAACTGTAATGCTTGAATTTACACACTCATTTTACCTGGGCTTGGTCTTTTTTTAAATGGACTTCTATCAATCTGATTGTAAATGAATCAGTTCTTGAATTAACAGCCAAAAAAACCGGCCTGACAATCCAACTGTCATGATTGCTTTTGACACCAGTTCATTTTCCATGGTAATAGGGTTGAAAAGGCAATAAGTCTTTTAACTTGAAAAAGAAGAAGGTCACAAATGTGGTCAAGACCGGGACTTGAATGGGCAGGATTTACTAAATCTCCGCCATGTCAAGACGGTAAGGAGAGTCTAGTTGAATTTGGTAAAAGACACCGGGGGATATATCCGAGAAGTGAATGAGGTTTCACAGACTTTGTGACTTGATTTAACAAAGTACTTGTGGGAAAAATTTCAATTAGAAATATGGGCATTGAAATTGTTGTTTAAGCTCTTGCATCTAACTTCATCTCTTGGAGGGAAGCACAATATCACCTGAAGAAATAGGTCATCATTCAAGATACCCATGCTTTTGTTCTGCAATGATTTTCTTTGTTTTCAAGAGGAAGGGTATCAATATCGGGGCAGTGAATCATAATCTACATTGGAATATTAGGGGAAATTTGTTTCCATATTTATTTTTACAACTAGGATTCGTAAAGTCAGCCATCAAAGGCAGAGATTTTGTGAATCTGTGGAAGTAATTATGATTTGATGTTTATGTGAATACGCATATGCATGTGTCACGTTGTAGAAAAATGTCATAAATACTACAATTTTTTTAGTTCAAAAATGTAAACGTGAAATGGAAGAAGTAATTTACAATCATTGCAACTTCTAATACTGCAATACGAATTTTGATAATTACTTTTCAAAATTTGAATCCTAAATTTAAAGGAGTCAACTATTCCCACCGACAAGATTGTCAAGGAGTCTAAATTGTTACAAAATATTCAAAAACATAGGTTCTAAACTCTTAATGGAACTTTAAAATGAGCTTAGACAGACAAGTTTAAGATCAAAACATAGGTTCATGCACATTCTTCAATTACTGTCACTCTGCCTTGCTACTGTCCCTGTCGAAGTGCACATCATCCGCACATATCATGCATCTCCAGCCATGGCAGTGACAAGGGTAGGGAAGCAACTGTGCCGTAGCCATTCCAACCAAAAGGGGTCTAACAGCTATCTAGTATTATATTTCTCATTAATTTCAATAATAAATGAATCCAAATAGAGAACAAATTAGATTAGGAAGAATGGCCAATTTGAATACAAATATAGAAATGCTTTTTGTTTGCTTTAAAAGAGTCTGAAAACGAGAAGTAATATTTGTATTGACCCAGAGTTTTCTTACTTTAAGTTAATTCAAATTCTGAAGAGTTGATTCAATAAATCTGGTGGTGCATTTGGTCCATTCTTTGGTTTGAGGCAATGAAGCTACTATTCAATTGATTTATGTACAAATGACAAAGAAATTAACAAGGGTGCTCTCTTATTCAATAGCTTAATGTTTTATTAGGTGGCTGATTAAAATGAATACCAGAACAAGGCCATACATTTTATGACCAAAAATTCAGGATGTATGCATGTTCTAAAGGACCCGAAATTAAGAAAGATTCTTGCAGAATGGTGGGAAATCAGTCAGCATCAGAAAAGAAAATAGGGAAGAGGGATAAAGCACAGAGAATTAAGTTACCTTCTACCAGGAACATCCATGAATCTCAGTTATAGAACTGGTCCTATCTTCATTCCTGTCAATATATTCATTTTTTATATATATATTTTTTAGAACTCCAACAAGTTTACCTTTCGTAGAACACATCATTAAAAAATATTTTTATTCACTCTATAAAGGTACAATATTTTAGAATTAATACTATCTATCATCAATCACTTAATTCTTGTTCAATGGTATTGTGATGAACTTAATTTAACGAATTGGTGAATGAATCAGGCTAGTACATAATACACTAATAATATATAGCATTTTCATATTTTAGCTTTAATGATCAAATATAGCATCCGAGCATTCTTAATTTAGCTTCGTCACAACTTTTTGACAAAAAAATTGTGCAAGTGTCAAATAAAATTATGGACACCAAATAAGATATAAGTTTCTAAGTTAATACTTATATCAAGCATATATTTCTCCGGCCAGTGAACTCTCTAGACTGTACTATTAAGTTAGTGGTAGCAAGTGATTTAGAAAAAATACATTTAATGAGATTGGACAGAGAATTCTCTGGCTGTGGAAAAAATAGAGACAAGAAAAAGGTTTCTCGTGTACAGATGACATTTTGGCACAAACCACTACAACAAAGTTTACTTTTACAGCACGCATTGTATGCAGTAAAAAAGTTATTTGCGGCGTACGGAAAAACGTCGTATAAAGCAATGCCGCCACTTTTTACGGCGTACAAAGCAAGCTGTAAAAGGACATATAATTGGTTGAAGTTGTGCATGATCAATAATATCATTATTAATAACATGTAAGTACCTTAAAATTAACTAGTTTGAGGTTAGCTATTGTGGAAAAGGTGTCCCTTCTTACTTATTGTTAGGAATGGAAAAATTCCCCGCTTCCATCCATTAGGTGTTGGGCGGGGAAGAGGGTTCATAGATAAAATGTGGTCGTAAGAATATACGTCAACAAGGCGAAAGCACATCAATGAAGTGTAAGACAACTTGAATGTTTGGAACATATCTTCTTTAAAGTCTTAAAACGCTTTCTCATTCATAAGAGTAACATATCCTAAATTGAAAACATCACAAGAAAGAGGATCATACCAAAACTAATATGGATATTAACAGTTGGTTTTAACCAAAAAATGTACACAGCCTGCATCGGCACTTAGGTTCTGCATCTTCGCCAGCCGACAAATGCACACAGTTTGCACAGATTTGATGAAAACCAGTTAATTTTGGCTGAAGTATGCAATAAATGTAGAAAATTAGAAGCACACAGTATTAACAGGAACTCTTCCTAACTTTATTACCCCACAAAAAATAAATTCGAGTACGACCAATGAAGGGTTAACACACTCTACAAAGATTTTTTCGTAATGATAAATAGGGATGACAATTTCTTCTTGAAAAGCACTAACAAATGCAAGCGAACCTTGGACCCCACCAAACAATACGTCATATACAAACCGCATAATAGAGGTTCACCCTATCTCTTAATGATTCTAGCTTGTCACTTTTCTAGGTCGAAAGCAAGAATATCGCCATCTTCCCTAAGCCAATAAAGTGAGACATGCAAGTAAACAGGTTGAGTATTCATGCTCAACTTATTTGATTTGCAAACAAATTCTCCGTCGGTTTCTTCCTACCAACTGTAAATGCTGTTAACTTACACAATTGGTTCGCCTGGGATTGGTCGTTTTCTTTTTCTTTCTCTCTCTCCTTTTTTTAATGGACTGCTATTGATCTGATTGTAAAGGACACGACCAAGGCCAAGAATGGAAGTTGAATGCATAGTAGTTCCTAAATCTCCGAGAAGTTAATGAGGTTATAGACTTTTTTACTTGATTTAACAAATTGCTTGTGCGAAAATTTTCTATCGGCATTGAAATTCTTATTTAAGCTCTTGCATCTAACTACATCTCTTGGAGGGAAGCACGAGATTACCTGAACAACTAGGTCATCATTCAAGTTACCCACACTCTTGTTCTGTAATCATTTTTTTTGATATTCATGAGGAGAATCACAATCTACATTGGATTAAGGGAAATTTGTTTCCATATTTATTTTTACAACCAGGATTCAGAAAACAAGAAATCAAAGGTAGAGATTTAGCAAATCTGGGAAAGTTATTATGACTTGATTATATGAATACACACGTGAACATTGTAGTAAAATGTCGTAAACGTGTTATGGAAACAAGTAGTTGGCAATTATTGCAAAGATGAAAATATTATCTTTTACTTGTAATACTGCAATACGAATTTTGATAATTAATTTTCAAATTTGATTCCTAGAATTAAAGGAGTCAATTGCTCACACTCGTAGGATTGTCAACGAGTCTAAGCTGCAATTAAACATTCAAAAACAGAGGTTATAAATTTGGAACCGAGTTTAAAATGAGCTTAGACCACGCCAGTTTGAGATCAAAATGAGAGAGGGTATATATTTGTGGAAAGGAATTATAATATACAAAGGACTTCTAAATGGAGTCCCTTGTTTACCCTTACAATTAGGAATAAGAATGCATTTTGGTTTAAAACATCCACCACTACTCATACTGGCCGAACCTTTTGTCAATGCCAAGCCAGCTCTTTAACAGTGAATGTCTTTGACGTTAGTATCAGTGCCATGTTTCTTAACGTGCTTTAATAAATAATTGTGGATAATCTTAGTCAGCCCACAAATGCACAGAGTTCGCACAGATTTAATGAAAACCAGCAAATTTTGGCTGAAATATGCAATAAATGTAGAAAATTAGAGGCGAACACAGTATTTACAGGAACTCTTCCTAACTTTATTATCCCACAACAAAGAAATTTGAGTACAAACAGTGAAGGGTTAAAACAATCTACAAAGATTTTTTCGTAATGATAAGCAAAGATGACAATTTCTTCTTGAAGCACTGATATTTTACAAGTGAACCTAGGACCCCTCCTAAACCATATGTCATATACAACCGCATAATAGAAGTTGTGTTAAATCCCTTAATGATTCTAGCTTGGCACTTTTCTATGTCGAAAGCAAGAATATCGCCATCTTCCCAAAGCCAATAAAGTGAGACATGCAAGTAAACAGGTTGAGTATTTATGCTGAACTGACTTGATTTGCAAACAAATTCTATATGGGTTACTTCTCACTTGTTTGAACCAACTTTAAATGTTGTGAATTCACACACTTGGTTTACCTGGGCTTGATCTTTTTCTTAATGGACTGCTATCAATCTGATTGTAAATGAATCAGTTCTCGAATTAACAGCCAACCTAAACGGCCCGACAATCCAACTGTCATGATTGCCCTTTGACACCAGTTGGTATTACACAGTAGTAGGGTTGAAAATGCAATAATCTTTTAACTCAGAACATGAACGAGAAGGTCACAAACGTGGTCAAGACCGGAACTTGAATGCGTAGGATTTTCTAAATCTCCGCCATCTCAAGAGGGTAATGAAAGTCTAGTTGAAGTTGACAAAAGGCATTGGGGGATATATCCTAGAAGTGAATGAGGTTTCACAGACTTTTTGACTAGATTTAACAAAGTACTTGTGTGAAAATTTTCTAATAAAAATATAGTCATTGAAATTCCTGTTTAAGCTCTTGGATCTAACTTAATCTCTTAGAGGGAAGCATGAGATCACCTGAAGAAATAGGTCATCATTCAAGATACCCAAGCTTTTGTTCTGCAATGATTTTCTTTGTTTTCAAGAGGAAGGTTATCAATATCGGTGGCAGGGAATCATAATCTGCATTGGAATATTAGGGGAAATTTGTTTCCATAATTATCTTTACAACCAGGATTCCGAAATCCAGCCATCAAACCAAGAGATTTTGTGAATCTGTGGAAGTAATTAAGATTTGATGATTATGTGAATACGTAGATGTATGTGTCACATTGTAGAAAAATGTCATAAATATTACTGTTTTTAGTTCAAAGATGTAAACGTGAAATGGAAGAAGTAATTGACAATTATTGCAACTTCTAATACTGCAATATGAATTTTGATAATTGCTTTTCAAAATTTGAGTCCTAAATTTAAAGGAGACAACTATTCTCACCCATAAGATTGTCAACGAGTCTAAATTGTTACAAAACATTCAAAAACATAGTACTAAATTCTTAATGGAACCAAAAATTAATGAGTTTAGACAAACAAGTTTAAGATCAAAATATAGAGGGTATATATTTGTGGCAATGAATCGTAATATACAAAGGCCTTCTAAATGAAGTTCCTTGTTTACCCATACCACTAAGAAAAGAAAGTATTTTGGCTTAAAACATCCGATGCTATTTCTGCTGGCCAGACCTTTTGTCAATACATGGCTTATTGTTTAACAGCTAAAGTCTTTGGCATTAGTATCCGAGTCAAAATTATTGTTCTTTACTCATAATCATGTGTTAAAATACTTAATCTGCGCTACCGTCCCTGTGGAAGCGCACATCATCCGCACATTTCATGCATGTCCACCCATGGCATTGAAAAGGGGCAAGGAAGCACCTGTGCCATGCCCATTCCAACCAAATGGGGTCTACAAGCTATCTAGTATTAGATTTCTCATTAAGTCTAATACTAAATGTAACCTAATACAGAAGAAAAAAATTAGATTGGGAATAATGGCCAATTTGTATTCAAATGTAGAAATGTGTTTTGTTGGCTTTAAAAGAGTTAGAAAACGAGAAGTAATATTTATATTGACTGATTGAAAATGAGTTTTCTTACTATAAGTTCATTTGGTCTATTCTTTGGTTTGTGGTAATGAAGCTACTATTCAATTGATTTTTTACAAATGTCAAATAAATTAACAAGGGCACTCTCTTATTTAGTAGCTTAAGATTTTATTAGGTTGCTGATTAAAATGGATACCAGAACAAGGCCATACATTTTATGACAAAAAATTCAGGATGTACGCATGTTCTAATGAACCCAAAATTAAGAAAGATTCTTGCAGAATCTGGGGAATCCAGTCAGCATCAGAAAAGAAAATAGGGAAGAGGGATAAAGCACAGAGAATAAGTTACCTTCTGCCAGGAACATCCATGAATCTCATCACAACAGTTATAGAAGGAAACATCAAGATATGCTGGAACTTTCTTATCATGGGATAATCTTGTGCAATTTTCTCAATTATAGAACTGGTCCCATCTTCATTCCTGCCAATATATATGTATATTAGGACTCCAACGTAGTAAAACTTTCGTGAACACGCCAATTAAACATAAATTTAATTACTCTATGAAGGTACAGTATTTTAGAATTAATACTATTAACCATCAATCATCACCAATCACTTAATTCTTGTTCAATATAGTATTGTTATGAACTTTGCCGGATTGGTGAATGAATCAGGCTAGTACAAAATACACTAATGATGAATAGCATCTTCATATTTTAGCTTTAATGATCAAAAATAGTATTTAAGGATTCTTAATTTAGCTTTGTCACTACTTTTTGACCAAAAATTTGTGCAAGTGTCAAATAAAATCATGAACACTAATTCCTTCTGTTTGAAAGAACTTCCTTATGTCTTATGTTAACAAAGTGGGAGCCGAGTGCTTCGTTTGATGGAAGCACAAGGTGAAATAAGATAAAAGTTTCTAAGTTAGAACTTACATCAAACTATATTTCCCCGCCAAAGAACTCTTCTAGACTGTACTATAAGTTAGTGGTAGCAAGTGATTTAGAAAATTTATGTTTAATGAGATTTGGACAGACCTGTATTTCTGGCTGTGGAGAAAAAATTAGAGACTAGAGAAAGGTTTGTTGTAGACAGATGACATTTTAGAACAAACAAATCTAACTTTCATACACAAATGGGAAGGGAAACATTATTTTTGTGGGATACTTTACTAATCAAGATTATTTTGCAATTTCTTTTGTTGAATTAAGTACATATAATTGGTTAAAGTTGTACATGATCAATAATCTCATTAGTTAGTATACATACAGGTTAGCTATTGTGGAAAAGGTGTCGCTTCTTACTTCTTGTTAGGAATAGAAAAATGCCACGCTTCCACCTACTAGGTGTCGGGCAGGGAAGAGGATTCATAGATAAACATGTGGTCATAAGAATATACATCAACAGGATGAAAGTGAGAATAATGGGAGATATATGAAGTGTAAGGGAACTTGAATGTTTGGAATATATCTTCTTTAAAGTCTTAAAAATCACTCTCATTCGTGAGAGTAACATATTCTAAATTGAAAAATCACAAGAGAGAGGATCATACCAAAATTAATATGGATAATGACTTAGGGTTCAACCAAAAAATGAACATAGCCTGCATCGGCAGGCACTGAGGTTCTGCTCTTCGTCAGCCCAAAAATGCACACAGTTTGCACAGATTTAATGAAAACTAGCAAATTTTGGCTAAGTATGCAATAAACGTAGAAAATTAGAGGCAAACACTGTAACGACCCAAATTTTATAGAATTTTACTATGAATCGTTATCAAAACCTATATTTAAATTGCACCAGTTGACATGCAACTAGAATTAAATTTTATACAAGATTAAAAGAAATCA
>CAIGRN010124319.1:0-17876 GCA_903798345.1 Fraxinus anomala | reverse complement strand
TCCCATAACAACACCGCATGCTCAAACAATCCCGCTCTGATACCAACTTTCACAGGGTGCCTTTCTTTTTAGCACAGAAAGGGACACCGTGTGACAGTAGTCTGCTTAGCTAAACTACCTTCCGCCTTTTCTCGGTTGTTTCGGGACGAAAGAAAATTTGATTACAAATTGTAGAAAGTTTGAAACAAAATTGAAAGAAACTTAATCATTGATTACTTGAAAGGTAGAAATTACAATTGATGAAAGCAGTAAATACAATGACTAGTGCATGGGGCAAACACTAGAAAGTTTAAAAGATTTGTTGAAAGACTAATACCTCCTATAATAGTATTCGGAACAAAAAATATAAGTGATATGAGTAGACGTTTAAATAACGAATAATCATACTAAACATTTACCAATATCATAGATATTTTACAATTGAAGTAAACTATTATATGGAATGAAAATTACAACTCAAATTAGACTAATATTTTGGACAAACTGCGGCTGCGATTGGATTAAGGGGTTTAAGCAAAGCTGCGGCCCTTAACACTTACTCATGAGCATGGTGGGAATGGACCTCTCGAGAACCCGAACCAAGCAAGGGTACAGCCTCAATATTACGTTGGTAAAGACAACCTGAGTTTTGGATGGAATAATTTTTCATCACTTTATTCATTTATCATTTGATCTATTAAAACATCAATGGTGATCCATTAATTTGTTAGCAACTACTTCACTTAGTATTGATTTTGATATACCATCTCTATTGTAACATTTTCGACTAAGATCGATATGCTTATCAGTAAATATCAGAATTTAACATAATTTTTTTATGCAAAGGAGAAATGTAGAATATTATCCTAAGAAACTAACAAGTACAGTTATGCTTTTCCTTAAACTAGTCAACATAGAATTTCAGCTGTTATTTCTTCTTAGCCACAATTATTTGTCCTTGTAAAAGGCTGTATTTATGGACAAATGCAGCAATTTCCAAGTGATTGATCATGCAAAACGGTTCATCTTTCTAGTAGCTTCATAATTTGTCAAATGTTTCACATTGACGTTTTAACATTATGTCTTTTAGCAATAAAGTTGAGCAATAAAGTTGAACGTGATCGTGCAAAACGGTTCATCTTTCTAGTAGCTTCATAATTTGTAAAATGTTTCTCATTGACCTTTTAACATTATGTCTTTTAGCAATACCGTTCAACGTAGCAATACCGTTCAACGTGCGATGCACGTTATTTTAAAAATGTTTTATAAATATTATCAAAGTAATATTTGATGTTCCATTTACCCATTTGATCTAAATATGAGAAAAATGTAAATTCCTAAAAATAAATATTGATTATTATGCATGCACGTAAATAGTAAAATGCATACTTGAATGAGTACTAGAATTACAACAAATGCATAGTGAAGATGAATGACAAATAGGATATATAAATTAATGTAAATGTTAAATAATTTAAAATTAATATCAATGAATATATACATGACAATAAATGTTAAATCATTTATACTAAATGAATATAATTTAATTTTCAATTAAATATAAATGGATGCTAATTAGCATATATAGACGTAAATAATGAATTTCATTCTAAATTTTAAATAATATTAACTAAATGAATGTGAATGTTAGTTAATTGAGAATTAAAAAATATGGACATGAATATGAATATGAATATGAATATGAATGTGAAATTCTAATTAATAGTAATTAAATGAATATGAATGTTAATGTTAATTAATTGATAATTAGTAATATGGAATACATACATGAACAAGGATTTTGTAGTATTTATTACAGTTTGTAAATTAAATACATATTGAAAAATGAAAAGTAAGGTATTTTAAAAAAAAATTATGCTATAGGTATATATAAAAAACAATCACATAATTTTTAGAGAACAATACTTTTGACTATTTTTCATGGCATCCCCAAGTCTTCCCCACAACCCTTCAAAAAAATAAATAAAAATTCTACAAAATTTTATTTGACTGCTTGATTAAAATGGGAACTACAACCAAGCAAGGAATATTATTGAACTTGCGAAGCAATGTAAAACAAAGGGAATAAGTATCTTTTTATCCATTGTTGACTTGAGATTACATGATGCAGGATGGAGATAATATGTATCTTCTTGTGGGGCATATTTTCAAGGAACCTTCATATTGTCACAAAACGAAAGATCACAAGCAATTACATAATAATATTACTATTAAATTACAACACCAATTTTAGATTTTTTTTCTCTCTCAAATTAATTTTAAGCCATTTAGCTTGATTGAGACGCCACAAGACAAGCACTAGCATGCTGAACAGATATATGCTATAATCTTTAATTAATACAAATAATATCCCAGCTTTAATTACAAATAATAAGATTCAAGAACCTCAGCAAATCTCAAACCTTGATAAAATTACAAAAATAAATAAACCTCATATATCTAAGTATATAAGACGCGTAAGAGGTTACCTTACCTTCATTGTATTCTCTAAAATTTAAACCAAATCCGAGTTTCTAATAATCGTTATGTGTAACCCATAAACATACAACTTTATACGCACAAGATTCGTATGTGCTTTTATATATATCTATGTTAAATTAGATATGATTAAATTCGATTAAAAAAAAAAAGAATCGAACCGAATTAATTTAAATATTAGTCTGTTTTCTTTCTATATAATGTAGAGATTTTTAGAGTGCGCCGTAAGATTTTAAACAGCAAACTAAAAAAATTAATATATATCAACTGTTATTATGGAATTTGAATCTAGTGACTTTTTAATTTACGTTTTTTTTTTTTCGATTTTTTCCTTCTTTTATTTCCATTTTACTTTTATATATCTTTCGCGGTATATAATTGGTTGCGTTCACCAGCTTCCCTTGCAAGAGAGACCAGGTGTATTGTCATGTTAGAATGTGAGCAAAGCAGCGAACTTCTATTTAATGAAGTGAAAATTGAAACAAAATACTCGTTATTTAATTGAAATAACATATTTATAATTGAATCTTAATCAGCTCGTAACAACATGAATTTCTTTTTTCCCCTCAAATTAACTCTGAAAGTATTAAACCATTTAGGTTATTTGAGTCACCACATGACAAGCACTAAAAAAAAAAAAAAAAAACGGAATTAAAAAAAAAAAAAAAACCCTATAATTGGACACGCACCATTTTTCTTAGTCTTCTTTAAAGTAAATGATTAAATAAAAATCACCTCTATTTTTATATATTTTTTGTATCTTTCTATCTAAACTAGTCATGAACGGTACAAAAAGATTCTTATTTAGGAATTTTATATTTTCTTGAGAGCCCATTAATTTTAAAGGCCAATAATTAATATATATATTCTTTAATTTAATATTTTTAAAATTTTAGATAGTTGAAATTTTTTGTCAGTATTCGAGTGGCAAATATACGTTTGTAAATGTAAAAGCAGACAAGTGCATTATTGTATTGTCGGTTGTGGTTTTATAAGCTAATTTACTTCAATCATTTTTGTTCAAACTCAGATAGAATCATACAGGTTGGACTTTTTTCTTTCTTGGAATAATAGTGCAATAAATAAATCTTGATATCAATCATGGATAATGGATAATCGAGAATTTCATATTTTATTATATTTACTAATTTCATTTGATTATTCTATTATATCAGAGGATTGGTTAGTTGGTAGAATGCTGTCATGTAAATTGAAAAAGAGTAAAAATCCAAGATAAAGTCTGTTATGGAATAAGGGTAGACATGGTTTGGGTTGGTTCAATTGAATGAGAGCTGGATGGAACTGGGTGACAAGGAGAATTTAACATGAAATCGTTCCTTTTATGCTTTAGAAAAAATTGTAAACAGTAAACTATTGTATACATTTTATGGTTTTATTTTCATGCTTTGTGTTTCACATTGCAAAAGTGTATCAATTTATGTAAAACTATATATCAAGTTAATTTACTTAGAACCAAAAACCGGACGAGAACTATATAGTTCATATATAGTTTTAAAAATCAGATGAGTTAATTTTAACTTGAACATACGTTACGAACTAGCTTGTCCAATCTAGGAGGTTTGAAGAAAAAATTCACCCCTAGAGAAGGTAAATAAATTGAGTCAAATAATATTTTAAATGCATATTTGGTACATAGATTGAATAGAAAAAATAATAACAAGAGGCAAAATATACAATAGAATATGTCAATTATCACGTTTAATACAACGTATTAAAGATACAACATATAAATAAAAGAATATGAATGACAAGAAACTTGGTGGTCTAAAGAACATATGGTAATATAGTTCTTCATTGAGATGATTTTTTATAATTTAAAAAAAAAAAAAAAAATTACAAAACCAGCTGGCATAATGTTTATGAAAGAATAGAGTATTCAAGTTTGTATTTAGGACAAGAGGGTGTCTAACTCTAAATAATCTACTTAATTAATCACTAGTTAATTGCTAGACATAACTAATCATGGGAAATTAATATTTTACCTACTTTTGTGGGGAATCTTATTGGCAAAATATTTGAGCCATATGAGGTGTTTCTTAAAGCTTAATGCAAACTGAAAAGGTCTTAATCTCATATAAAACTTGATTATAATGTGTGGACTGATTTCATCAAAATAAATAAATATCTGTCATTATACCCCACCAAACTGTCAATCTCATTATTATTATTCTCATCATTTTCTCAACTCTTTTGATAAAACATATATAAAAGGGTAAATATTTTTCGTAAAAAAGTAATCCCAATTCATACATTACTTAAAACTTTGATTAATTTATAACTGCAAATGGAATGAGTTCCTGAAGTCTGAATGTGACCTTCTTTTTAAAGCTCCTCTATATATTAATTTGATTCCATATTACCATCTTATTTTGCAAGAACTCTCTATCTCTCTCCTCTTTCTCTCTCTACAATTTTCTCTCCGCTGGCAGTTGTGCTAGTATTTCTACAAAGAATTTTGTCAATCCTTTTGTTTTTGTGATTGCCAGCATTGCACTGCACATGGGGAGGCATTCTTGCTGTTACAAGCAGAAGTTAAGAAAAGGGCTTTGGTCTCCAGAGGAAGATGAGAAACTTATACACCACATAACAAAATATGGACATGGTTGCTGGAGCTCAGTTCCCAAACTAGCTGGCAAGTGTATATTCGTTAATCATTTTAGCTAACGTGTTAAGTATCCTGCCTCAGGAGTTCCATATTTGAACTTTTAAGACTAACCACTCGAAAGAACCCAATTTAACCAAAAGAACTCCAGTCGATTTTCCTAAAAAAGAGAGCCATTTTAAGCTAATCAATTAAAACCCTTCTGTTAATTTTTCTAATATTTTTTTGATATTTTGTGAAGGTCTTCAAAGATGTGGAAAGAGCTGCAGATTAAGGTGGATCAATTACTTGAGGCCTGATTTGAAAAGAGGGACATTTTCGCAGGAGGAAGAAAAATTGATAATTGAACTACATGCAGTTCTTGGCAACAGGTAATTCAATTGTATTTCCAGCACCATTACAATCATAGACCGGAATGTTCCCTCAGGTGTACTGGACATTATGGTCTCAGTATATTGTCTATTCCTATTCCATTACTGTGTATCAAACATGTCGTTTTTAGTGACCACGAGAGTTTTTTTTTTTAACCATCAGGTGGTCTCAGATTGCAGCGCAATTGCCAGGAAGAACAGATAATGAAATAAAAAATCTTTGGAATTCTTCCATTAAGAAAAAACTGAGGCAACAAGGGATTGACCCTAATACACACAAACCACTTTCTGAAGTTGATAATTATGAAGAAAAACCATCTGCAAGCAGCATCAAGAATAATAATCATGATCAGAAAATATCAGACGGCTCCAATGAACTGGCTTTTGTGGAATCCAAGAATTGTGATGACCTCGGAATTGCAGCAGAAAAAGGAAATCCATCTTCTGTTGGCTTGGACCATGAATTCTTCCTTAACAGGTTCGTTGCTAGCCATGAAACCTCAACCACCAGTTGTAGGAATTCTGATTTGTCAGGGCTTCTCTCTTTCCAGCACATAAGTTATGGTCCCAACACAACAAATTTGTACTTCAATTCAAATTCCACCACTTCTTCAATGGCTACGAACCCATCGACTCCACCCCATACCAACTATGAGACCACCCCAAGGTCGTCTTCAGTTCTCCCCTTGATTCTTGCGCCATCAACGCGTATAAGGCCTACCATGAATCCGCCTTCAGATAATTCCATAAGCCCTTTCGGTGTAAACAAGTTTCAGAATATGGATTTCTTTGAGAATAATATTTTTCCATGGGGAAAATCAGAGAAATTAGAAACTCATATTCATGCATCAGAAGATGATATTCCACAAGATATAAAGTGGAATGGGTATCTCCAGACTCCAGTTTTACTGGACAATTCTATTCAGAATCAAACACATTTTGCAGCGGAAGATTCAGTCAGTTCTGATAATTGGCATTCAAATCAGCTGCAAAAACCATTACAATCTGCAGAAATATACAGCAAACATTTTCAAATGCTTCCTGCCTCGTTTGGACAGTTTTCTTAGGTTATTTTTCAACNGCGGAAGATTCAGTCAGTTCTGATAATTGGCATTCAAATCAGCTGCAAAAACCATTACAATCTGCAGAAATATACAGCAAACATTTTCAAATGCTTCCTGCCTCGTTTGGACAGTTTTCTTAGGTTATTTTTCAACTCCCCAAAGGCTGCTAATTCAACACGCGTGTGGTTATTATAGAGTTTTGTTCTTATTTTGTAAAAAACCGAGTAAGCGATATTCACCCGGCCGAGATCACCCCTCGATTAAAAGCTTCCACAGCCGGTTGACCAAAATGAGGATCCTGAATTGCACGAACAATAGGTCTTACATGTAAAGGGTCCTCTACTCATGATTCAAAATTTCCTTGCTAAGCTGCGTGAAACTTTCCAGAAGTCCACAAAAAAATTATTGCTAATTGATCAAAGTGAGAAGTAAAAAACGAGGAACTCAGCTTCCTGATACCAATATATTGATAGAAGAACTTGTTCCTGTTTCAATTTCGGTTCATCTATTGGTGTATGGTTTATAAAAAATTTAAGTCTTGTTTAGTTTTCTCCTCGAAGTTCAATCCATAGAGTTTTCATTTATTCTTACGGGTTTTAAAATAAATGAACTTGTCACTGTTTAAGTTTTTAATTCAAGTTGTTCAACGTATTATAGCAGATGGCAGTCCACGTGCACGATGTATCAACTCCCATGTATAGAAATTGTTCAAGTATTAGACTTTGATAACAAAAATGAGACGTTACAGACTACATGCGAAGGAACACGTTGAATAGTCAAAAGTCTTGTTACTTTTTGGGTTTTACAGTTGGTAAACACCTCAAATATCTATCTAATACAACCTAAGAAAATCATTTCAAGACAGTGACTATCTGAAACTTTTTAACTCAGGTACACCACCTATCTCTTTCAGTACTGACCCTATCCAAAATGTACAATGAATGAGAAGCCCTTAAAATGCTTTTCTTCAAGAAATCATTAATTTTCTCTTGAAATGGAGGTCTATCATTGTTTCCTACAGATGGGGATGTATAGTTTTCACCTTTTGGTCTTTAAGTCAATTCTATCTCAGCAAAAATGCCATGAAAATTAATCATAGTTGTCTCCCTTTGACATTTATACAAAAAAGTATTGGTGTTACTAGAGAGTTATATCAACTAATTACCATGAGTATCGCTTTCTTATGTCCCATATTTTTTCTCTGATGGTCGATCATTAAGTCCGTTAAAAAATTATAAACCTAGAGGCTCGTAACTCAATATCCTGTAATTTTCTTGAAAAACACTGGCATTATCAAGAATTTCCCACTAAACCTAAGGAATTTGGATTATAGCTAACTCGTTGGAGATTAGAAAATTTCCAAAAAGAGTGCAAATTTTAGTTTGTGGATACCAAGTGACGCGCACTGTGGGGCATAACTTTTACTACTCGTGGGGTGAACAGAAGAAGAGGGTCCCCAGTGCCACACATTATAATGCTGATATATACTTAAAAAGAGGTATGAAAGGAAAACAATTTCAATGTTTCGGTTGTTTTCTAACTTTTATTTGTTTTCTCAATTAAAAAAAAATGAATTTAATTCCCCTACCATAGCACAAAACATTGCCGATAAGTGGATATAACAAATCGATGCATGTGTAACGTGGTCATTTGATCTTGCACCATCATTATTGTCGTCATAAAATGTATGGTTCAAATGTTTTTACAAGACAATTTTATACTAATTAATTTTCAATTACCGATAATTTTAAACTTAGGTAGGTGCCTTTTTACATTTTTTTTTTTATATTACAGAGAGAAAAATACAATTCCTAGTACGATTGAAAGGAAAAGATGCAATAATTCAAGACAAACTTCAATGATGGACAGCTAAGGATTTGAACAATTAATCAAGAGGAGGGCCATCAAGATATATGAATTAAATTTCTTATGAACCGTATTTGATGTGGGGTATTACTTATTAGGCTAGAGTCCCTTTTGTGTGCCCACGTGCAAGAAGAAAATGAAAACCCCAAGAAATTAATTTATTATTCTGTTGTCTTTAATTGAAAAATATTTTTTTTCTCTCAGTGAAAGGATAGGCGACACGTGTACAGTGTATGTATATACATGCTCTTGTCCATATGAATACATGATGCATGCATGTGAACCAAATTATTGAATCTCTCTAAATTGGCCCTACAAAGAAATCTAATAATAAGTGAATCAGCAACCAGAAGAGCAAAAATGGAATAGCAGAAATTTCATAGAAAAGATTCTTGAAAAGGGATTGAAGGTTTTATTATATGAACAAATATTTTATATTCTTTGTATTTGTTTCACAAAGTATTTATATTATTTGGTGTTCAATTTAATTTATTCATGTACTGACATTAGCACATCATAGTTTATAGTTGTTGAAAGTTCGTGTTGTAGAAGTGTTCTCAATTAATCTAATAAATTTAAGTTAAATGTTTCAATACTTACCCAACTTTTAAACTTCCAAGTGTTTCACAATGTTAATCGAACTTTACCCGTTTACACTACATCCATCATCTGTCAAATTTCGTACATCTCATCGCTAATGTGTCAAGCGAAAATCTCACGTGGCAAATTATATCCATTAAACAAATTATAACTCAAGTCAAACTATCTAAGTAAAATATTTCATTAAACTTCAAAATGCTTTTCAATGGTCACTCATCTTTGAGAGTTGCACTCTATTCATCATCCGCCAATGTGTCATATGAAAATCTCACGTGACTTGTTACGGACGTTAAATTATAACTCAGCTAAATCATCCAACTCACCAAAACTGTCATGTGAAACGCAATCATATAAACTTCTTTAAGCCCGAATAGTTCGTCCCCAATTTCAGCCCCGAAAAATCATAGCCCAAATTCACTCATCTCACCCACGTACAGAAAAATTGTGTACAGAGACAAGACCGATTATTGAGAAGAATGCGAGAAGCTACTACCTATAAAGCCATATCTCCCAATTGCACCATTTGCATTGCGTCTCTCCAATCCCAATCTTTCATTTCTGCAGGTGTGTGTCTGATCATTTAAGGAAGAAAATGTCATCAAAATATGGTCAGATTGAGGAACGAAGAACAACAAACTCGAACATGGCCCAAAAGGAATTCCGACCGTACACCATTCACAAAGCTCGATGACATTTTTCTTCCTCAAATGGTTGGAAGTGAAAAAATGAAAGATTTGAATTAGAGAAAGTTGGACATGTGGTCCAATTGAGGGGATAGTGTTTTATAATTAGTAGTAGCTTCCCACTGCCTTCTCAACAATTGGTCATGTCTTATTACACAATTTAGTTGTACGTGGGTAAGATGAGTGAATTGGGAGTTAAGGTTTTTTGGGGCTAAAATTGGAGACGAACAATTGGGTTCAAAGAAGTTTATGGAGTTGTGAAAGTCGTATTTCACATATGATGATTTCGGAGAGTTGGATGGATAGGCTGAATTATAATTTTAGAATAATACTATTTATCATTTTAATGATGAAATATCGGTGATGTAACAATTTATTTGGAATAATAAAATTTGACAGTTCAATAGAGAGAGAGAGAGAGTGAAATGCGTGAGATAATGGATTATCACATCAACGATATTCTATCATTACAATAATAAATAGCATTACTCATAATTTTATTTAATGCGTGTAACTAGCCATATGGATTTTTATGTGACACGTTAGCAACAAAAGGAATGGAATCTAACAAGTGATGGATGGAGTACAGCTTTCAAAGATGAGTAATCATTGGGAAGCATTTTAAAATTTGATCAATAAACCATGCTCATAGCGTAAGTTGGTGAGTAATGAAATATTTTACTTGGATAGTTTGATTGAATTGTAATTTTTTGAAAAATCGTAAATTGTCAGGTGAAATTTCCATTTGATATGTCAACGATGAGGGGAACAAAATCTGAGGGATGATAGATGGAACACAAACACGTAATGTTCAGTAAGGACTGTGAAATACTTTGAAGTTTAGTAAATAAAGTGTGACCATGATAAAAGTTGAGTGATTATTGAAACATTTCACTCAATAAACTCCTATTATTTTCATATATTGACTGAATCATAGAAATAAATACCAGCATGATCTAGTATATCAACTCAATTATTCTAATGATTGATTGCCCAATAATTCATACCCAAAAATACTGTACTTTCCCTCATATCTAAACACCAGATCATTTTGATCATTTATTGATATTTTCTATGTAACTTCAGTGCATGTATATCTTAATTTGTCACGTCTATAACATTTAAAAGATTTCTATCTCTAACAATCTTATTCAAATAAAAAAAATATCTTAATTTGTAAGATCGTCATTAAATTAATTCCAGAGTACTATCGGGACATTTACCCACATTTGGAGTATTGATAAAAATTGCAGCAAATTTCATTTTTTGAAATAATATTGAAACAATCGAATCATGTGAAAAATAAGCCAAGAACATGGATACATATGGAGAATAAAAAGAAATGTGACAATATTGTGATGGAAATGATAGTGACAATGGTGATTAGGAAATCACATATTTTATTAAATCAGATTCTGTTCCAAATAGGAGGCAACTGTATAGGAATAACCTGTGTCACAAGTTAAAAGAAACAGGCTTTCATCTCTCAATTGGTTGATTAAGTAGAAGAAAAAAATCTTTCATTTTGGTCAAAAGGTACCAAGTTTTTTTTTAAAATTATGCTCGTAATGTTTTATCAACACATCCAAATCATAATGGTGTAACAGGTGACGCGGTTCGCATATTTGAGGCTCGACTAGATCACCTGGAGACAAACAATCTCCTAATATTTATTCCCCTTTTCTATGAACATTTGTTCAGGAAAAAAATTGCAAATATAGTTTTTTTACAATTACAATAAGAAATTTGAATAGCTAGGTCATTGGGTACATAAATTTAAGGGTTCCAAACTAAAGTTATAGACCAGGAACCTTTAAGAATTGTGTTGGAATTTGGTTTAAAGATTGGAAAACTTAGTTTAGTATAAAACTTGAAAAATGACTTTGAGTAAACTTTGGCCAAATATTTGGATTTGATCCGATAGTCAAATTATAAATATANTAAAGTTATAGACCAGGAACCTTTAAGAATTGTGTTGGAATTTGGTTTAAAGATTGGAAAACTTAGTTTAGTATAAAACTTGAAAAATGACTTTGAGTAAACTTTGGCCAAATATTTGGATTTGATCCGATAGTCAAATTATAAATATAAATAGATTAACTTGTTTTACTCATCGAGTAAATCATCATGGTATATTTGAAATCTCAATATCAATTCCGAATGAATAAGAAATTGTGGTTCAAAGTTGGAAAGAAAAGAGAAAAAACTGGTCGGGAAATTTCTCTTAACTCCATCGCTCGCCTAATTCTCGGGCGATGAGACTGTCGCTCGAGCGACAGACAAGCGACAGAGTTTTTGATGAACAGGTGTCACTGTACTCGAGCGAGAGGCCAACAGCAGGCTGGTGACAGCAAGGGATGCTTCCCTACGTGAAGGTTGTTGAGTTTGGGGCGTGACACTTCACTCACAACCTTTCATCTTCTATAAATAGGACTCATCGGACGTCCATTATACACCCCATATCATTTACATTGAGTATTATATCAAAAATTATTGCAAAAAAACTCCAAAACTCATTCCAAAAATCATTTTTTTTGTAGAGGGAAGAATTTTGTTCAAGTTCGCTGTTATTTGTGGTTTAAAATGCTTTTACCACAAATTGTATATGTTGTATATTGAGAGACAAATATCGTAATAGGTTAACACCGTTGCAGGGCAATTTTGTCTTAACGAAAAAGTGTTTTCACTTGCCTCGGATCATTTTATCCATTTCTTCTTCTTCTTCTTCTTCTTCATTTCTACTATTTGTACTTTATTTAACTTCGTTTCTTCATTGTTAGCTTAGCCTTTTGTTATCTACTTTCAAAACAAACTTTACTATATCCCCAATAATTTTAAGACAAAATTTTTGTGTTCATTGTTTGTTGGATCATACCCCGTTCTCTTTATCTTTGGAATAGAAATTTGTACTATTATGTTCTTGAATTTTATTTGTGTTAAAATTTTGTTTACGTAACAGAAATAAATATAATTGAGACTACTTCAAATCAAACAACAAATGGAACAAACAATCTGGTTCTATATTTAACTATACCACTTCAAAATACTCCAATCCCACATAGGGAAAAATCGAAGAAATTTGGAGAAGTGGACTTCAAGAGATGGCAATAAAAGATGTTTTATCCCACTACTTTGAACTTGGCAAAGTTCTTAATAGAAAACCCTCCAGCATTACAAGAAGGGAAAAAAATCGTGAATCGATTATTGCAATGGATGCATGAAAACACTTGGACTACCCATGCAACAACTCCATCCTAAATAGATTGAACAATACACTTTATGGAGTGTATAGTGCTATGAAATCAGCCAATGAAGTTTGGGATTCTTTGGAGAAAAATACAAAACGGAGGACGTTGTTACAAAGAAATTTATAGTTGGAAAGTTCCTTGATTACAAGATGACAGACTCCAAAATTGTTATTAGTCAAGTGCAAGAACTACAAGTTCTACTTCATGACATTCATGTGGAAAATATGGAATTGTGTGAATCCTTCCAAGTTGCAGTCATCATTAAGAAACTTCCTCCTATGTGGAGAGATTTCAAGAACTAGCTCAAATACAAATTTTGTTCAACTGGTTCAAGAACACAATAGAAAAATCGAAAGAAAGTCTATTGTTCAACTTGGAGCAAATTTTGTTGAAACTGGTTCGAATATTGTCAACAAGAAGCGTAAGATCTCTAGTGATGCTCCAAGAAGAGACAACTCCAAGAGTGTAAAAATTTTTAAAGGCAGCTGTTACAACTGTGGAAAAGCCGGACATCGTTCTAATGAATGTTGAAAGTCTAAGAAGAATGCTCAAGCAAATTATAGTTGAAAGAGACACTATTTCTAAAGGGATACAAGAGATGAATCTTTCAACAGTTGCTTCTAAATGTAACAACGTTGGAAATTCAAGAGAATTATGAGTTGATACTGGTGTTACCCGTCACATTTATGCAGACAAAACAATGTTCTCAAACTACAAAGAATTAAATGGAGAACAAATCTTCATGAGAAATTCCGCAAATTTTAAAGTTGAAGGACAAGGTAAAGTTACTTTGTAGATGACATCCGGTAAAGATCTTGTCTTCAACAATGTCCTACAAGTATCGGACATGTCACAAGAATCTTGTATCCGGGTCTCTACTTAGCAAAAATGACTTTAAACTTGTATTTGTATCCGATAAATTTGTACTCACTAAGAATGATATGTATGTTGGTAAAGGATACATATGTGATGGAATGTTCAAAATGAATGTTCTTACAATTGTATTGAAACAAAGTATTATGAATAAAATTTTGAATTCTACTTATATGCTTGAATTGTTTTGTTTATGGCATAATAGATTAAGAAATGTCAATTACAAATCTATCCGTAAACGTATGAATCAAAGTTTAATTTCAACGCTTAAAATTGTACTAATCATAAGTGCGAAGCATGTGTTGAAGTAAAGTTGACAAAAATACCTTTTCACTCAATTCAAAAGAAAATGGCACCTTTAGAATTAATACATAGCGATATTTGTGACTTGAAATATGTTCAAATTAAAGGTGGTGAGAAATACTTCGCTAATTTCATTGATGATTGTACAAAGTATTATTATATCTTTTTACTAAAGAGTAAAGACACATTACTCACAACCTCTCCTCTTCTATAAAACAATCTAGTTTTATTGGTTTCACCCAAATTTTGCTTTGCGCATTAATGGCCATGTACTTATCTGTTTTCATGAACCTTTTAGAAAAAAAACTGACTTTCTTTTAAGGTGATAACACCTCAAAGTTCATATAAATGAAGTTCTTAGTTTCTTTAGAACATTTTAAGACACTTGTACCAATTAGTGGAATTCATTAAGAGTCCTATAATCCCAATTCTCCAACATAACAACCAGCACTTGCATCATAAGGATATGGCATAATTTAGTAAGTTACAAACTATCCACTTACCGAATGACATGTTGATACCCTTTGAACATATGAATTACTAGTTTCATAATGATGGACAGGTTCTTGTAAAGGTAGAGGTTTTAATTGTGGAGTTTCAGTCCCATCGTAGTCGATGTTGATCTAACTAATTCTTTTGTAAGGAGCTTTTTAAAAGGATAAGCCAAATTCTCGCTTGACCTCATATATGTAAGAGAAATTCCTCAATCTTTGATTAATTTTTTTACATAATCATGTATTAGACTCATATGTTAACTTTCCATCATAAAACTTACTACATGCTTGAGCTAATGTTGCTTGACTATGATATGGTATGAAGATAGAAAAACTATTCTTCGTACCCAATAGAACTCCATATAAAAGGTCTCGAACCCACCCAATTTCTTTCCGTGTTTCCACTAGTGCAACAAATTTGAATTCCATTGTCAAGTGTGTAATGCACATTTGTTTCTTAAGCCTCCAAGAAACAACCTTCCCTTCAAAAGTAAACACCCAACCCAGTGTTAAATTATTTTCATATGCACTTAATATCCAACTAGTATTAGTATATCCTTTTAAAATAATTGGGAACTTAGAATAGTGCAACTAGATTTTTTATCCTCTTTAAATAACCAAGAACCTTGCCAATGGCCTTCCAATGTTTGGCATTCAGGTTACTAGTAAATCTACTATGTTCACTCATTGCAAATATAATATCTGATCTTGTACACTATACAACATACATTCCTTGTATATTCAAGTTATGCAATATGCCTTCCATCGTTCTTTATAATTTTGACACTTGGATCAAATGTTCGCCTCTTTTATGTTCAAATGTTTGAACATATCTACCATATTCTCAATATGATGTGATTGTGTTATTGAGTAACTCCCACTATTCTTGATCACTTTGATATCTAATATGATATCTATTTGACCAAGATTCTTCATTTTGAATGTAGAAGATAAAAAACATCTTCGTTTCTTTTACACAGTCCATATGATTACTTCTAATCAATATGTCATCTACATTCAATCAAGCAAAGGAAATATATTACCCCACATTTCAGTATATACACACTTAACCATCGTTTTAGGCACAAAATCAAAAGATATGATAGCATTATTAAATTTCTCATGCCATTTTTAGGTGGTTATTTTAGTCCATATAATGATTTGACCAATTTGCATACTTTATCTTTGTTAACGGATAGTATAAAACCTTCCAGTTGTTCCATGTATAATTCTTCACCTAAATCTCCATTTAAATGGTTTTTTAGATTTCATCATACTTGATATAGAGAAAGATCGGGATATGTCGATGATTTTGGATCGACAATTCCTAGCAACAGGTCGAACTTTAATTGACATAGAAAAAGGTGAGATGATCTTGAAAGCGGAAGATGAAAGAGAAACATTCAACATGTATGCTAAATTTGAGTAACCATGTGACCTCAAAGAACACAAGAGGATTGATAGTAAACATAAGCCTAATTATGAATGTTGCTCATAGAAAGAGAATTCGTGGACTTGGTGAACTACTTAAAGATGAAAAAGAAGATTCCAAAGTCTAGAGGGCAAAGAAGAAAGTTTGCAACACCGACAATTGCAAGTAGTGTAAGGTTGACATTGCCCTTTTCGAGCCACCACAAGTAACCAAAACTACGAAGTCAAACTAACGACTCTAAACAAGCGCTTAGCGGGAGGCAATCCAATTTCTAGCCCTTTCATTTACTTTCTTTGTAGATAATATGCTTAGGTAGTTTTTCTTGCTTTTAGAGTGTTAAATGGTTGTGTTTTATGATTAAAGGCTGAAAAAAATGGGTTTCATTAGATCATCCATAGCATTTGTTGTTAGGGCAATTTTTTACAATCGTATGGTGTTCGATTGAATGCACGACACATGCTTAATTCACTCCATCCTGTCCTCATGTGATCACATTTGCATTTATGTTGAAGTGTCATTACATTGCACATATACAAAGCATACCATGCATGGCAAGACTACATCCTCTATTACATTCCCCAGTTCTTATACTTTGTCAATTATCTAGAATAAATGAAAATATTGTATCTTTAATGTTCACATTTTGATCTTCTTTGTGGGTACAAAAGCAGCAAAGTGAAAAGTCTCGTTGGTAACAAAGAAGGAAAAGGAAAAGGCAACCAAATAATCTCCGGGCCCTCATAGTCACGTTGATGATGGTGGGATACTTTGTTTCTATCTACGGAGTACCAAAACCGCTCCAACAACATATTTACACAATAGAAGTTGTGGCCTAGACGGATAGTAATTCTATCGAATTCCCAAATTCCAAATGTCTACTTTTGTTGAAACTTCCTCCCACTGATAAACCCTCTGTGAGTTTCTGTTGGGAATTTACTCAATGTACATAGCAGAAAATAAATTATTTTTCAATTCCCACCAAAGATCTGATTTGTGTTTAGATAGAAACTATGATAGAAATTGCACCTTTTGTAAATTCTGCAAACTCCTTTGTTGATCTTGGAACACGAATAATCACGATCTGCAATCCACAGCTGTCTAATTGTCCAACTTCCAATGAAAATCAACACAGGGAACAAGAATGAGAGAATTGGAGTTTCCTTTTTCCTTTGCTAACAAGGTAATGGATTATGTTATGTTCTTTTCTAAAATCCTAATGGCTTATTAATATAAGATCAAGTGCGTTTGGCTCGTCTCTTAAACTTAACCTGATCCAATAATTAATTAATCCAATTAATTAAATTTGGTTCATGAATTAATTAATTCAAGCATGTTAACAAGCAACCAATTAATTAATTGTACAACAATTGTTAATTAATTAATAATCTCATTTTTCTAGTTCTTCTTTTGTGTGTAACACATCAGGTTCCTGATCACGATACCTTAACGACGTGAATTATTATTTTGATCTAATCAAAATTGATAAATTAAAATACCATTTTTGATTTATCATTAATTCACATTCGTCGTCCCAAATTGACATTTAGGAATGTGTCATGGTAATACATGTGACAGGAAATGTCACGTGGAAGGACAAAACCAAATTTGTTCGTTTATCGTGAAACTATAATCCCTTCGTCAATATGATCCGATCAATTATGAGATATGGATATGTGTCAATCTCAATTATCGATCATATCTTTCATCCCACTATTAAGTCAATATAAGTCGAAAACTCTTTTTCGACTTATGAATACACTTTGGCCAATGATTTCATTATTAACTAAACAGAATGAAATATAGATCATAATTTTTTACTATCTAAAAGTGACGAATCATCT
>CAIGRN010124307.1:0-24138 GCA_903798345.1 Fraxinus anomala | reverse complement strand
ACAATTAATAAACATAAATAAACTATATATAGACCCACACAATAGAAAAGAAATGATAAAAGACTAAAAATAAAACTAATAATTAGGTTAAATAGTTAAAACAAAAAATTGTTAATTTGTTTTAAAAAAATAAAAGAAATTGATTTATCCAATATAAAAAAAAAAATCGATTTTTATTCAATTCTTCGATTCTTGGTCTAGAACCGAGAACCGAACTAAACCCGTCGGTTCTCGATTCAGATACCCGTTCATGTATTTATTTTAAGAAGAACAGCTCGGTTCGGTTTGAACATTTTGCCCAGTCCTAGGATTGACAAAAAAATTGGCCCTTGAGGCCACATTTTGCCTTCTTTTTTTTTCTTAAAACCTTTTAAGTTCTTTTAATTCCTGAAACTCATGTGATTATGCACGTGTTAATAGAGAGATTAACAGTCGAATTAATGGTGGTTAATTATATAACTCATGGCTGTTAATTCTCCATTACAGTCTATTTATTCAGCCATCTTCCTCTGTTGCATACACACGAAGAAAATTATTTTTTCTGCATAGATAAAAGAATTTTTTCAGTCTGCATACATAATTTATTTTCTGTTAAGATCTTGGTGATAGTGTTCACATACTAAGTCAGTTCTTCGGAGTAGTATCTGCAGTGCTAAGACTGTATTATTTTTTTGTTGTATCTTCAAAAACAGATGCTCGAATTAAACCTCAACCACATACGGTGAGTGTACTAATTTGTTTTAAGGAAATTGTGTTCACACAGGCCTCAATACATTCTATTAATTTTTTTTTTTTGAAAAAAGTAATTTAGATTACTTGTTTAGTTTTATTGTAATTAATAATTTGTTTAATTTATAATCGTTTGGGTAATATTCAGTTAGCTAGTGTGATATGACCCAGGGCAGGCAATCACTTGATCGAGCTACGAAATTCAAATTGAAGAAGTCAAAGATCAAGTGTCGTGAAGGGCTCGGGAGTCGAAACGAGTTGGATTCAAAGTTTGAAAGATATTTGAAAAAAAAACGAGTAGCGTATATTAAAATGGGCATAACTCTCAACTCGGGTGTTGAATTTTTGCCCATGAGTACAATTCGGAATCGTCACGAAATTTTGTACAAGGCTACGCGATCGCATGGTACTTTTGGACTTGCGGTCACATAGAAACATGTCGAGAACAAGTTGGCGAAAAATCGTATAACCATGCGACCGCATGGTATAAAAAAGAGGCCGAAAATTTTCAATTTTTGGGAGTTTCCTAGTTTGACTAAAATACAATCTTTTTGATATCTTTTGTAATATTTAGAGTTATTTTCCGTTTTAACTNAATATGTTATTTTCTTTCATTGTAAAATGACACTTTTTGACATGAATATGAAATTGAGAATTTCTCTCTAATGGTTCTTGAATGAATTACCGAACATATCAAATATTTTTATATTTGTGGCGTTCAATTCTTAGAACTTATCAAATGACTATGTACTCTTTGTGGCGTTCTCAAATCAAGGTTCGTTGCTTTTATAATCAAGTGGTCATTCAAACTTCGTTTTTATTTGGTTGTTTGGTTCAATAATTTACGGGTCGAGATTCTACTGTTTACAACCTGAATTTGGACTTTCTCGATGTTTTCAAATTAATTCCGCGATTTCCACGCATATCCCGTTCCCGATTTCACGTCATAGTGTCTGGTATATGTTTATACGTGTTAAAATTTGGGTGTGACCTGAATTCCTTGTTGAAATAATTGAAAAATTCTAATTGAAGTGTACGTCATGAAGAATTCAAATTTGGAATGCTATTGAAATTTTATGTCAAGTTGAAATTCTATTTTGGAAGCCCACTGAGAGTTGGAAATTGGTATTGGACTTGAAAAGGAGTTTGAGATAGAGAAAACAATTTGATCAAAAAAAAAAAAAAAAAAAAAATCGGCAGAACGCCCACTGCTGGGCCTGTTCGATTTTTTCTGCATTTTCCTCTCCTACTTCATTTTAGACTCTATTTTTGGCATCATACTTCATCAATAACTCTACCAAAAGGGTTTGGACGTCCCCTACATGTTGCCTATAAATACTAGGCTCTTCTGTATAATTTTAAAAAGTGTGGCAAAGTAGATTACTAAAATTATCGGATCCATTATAATTCTCTTTTCTCCATTATTCTTGAGTCAATAAAATCTTTTAATTCGTCTACCATATTCTTATCTTTGTTATTCTTTACTTGATCATATACTTCATTATTATTTATCATATAACTTCAACATCTCAATCAGGTGGTTTGTTTAACAACAAGTGATATCAGAGCAATTCTGGTATCTTCTATATTATTCTTGAGTCAATAAAATTTCTTAATTCGTCTACCATATTCTTGTCTTTATTATTCTTTACTTGATCATATACTTCATTATTATTTATTATATAACTTTAACATCTCAATTCGATGGTTTGTTTAACAACAAGTGGTATCAGAGTAATTCTGGTATCTTATTTATTTTACAACAATACAGCTGTTAATTGCAAATTCGATATGTATTGCAAATTCAGTATGTATTCATTCGGTATTCGTTCACTATTATTATTTTGTCTAACAGTTCTAAACGAAAAGATGCATGTATTAGTGGTGAAATTTATTTACGGTTATCTAATTACAGAATTTGAGTAGGGGCAAGGGGTTGTTTTTTTTTTCTTTTTTTCTTTTTTTTAGGGGGGGTGGGGTGTTGAATAAAGCAATTCTTGTTAGATATATTATACCTGCCCTCGTTGAAATTTGGTGGCTAACCATCATGTGCAATTTCTTGAATTTCATTTATCCAACAATTACATTTCTCCCTTGCATTTCTTCTACATATGAGATGAAGATAGAAAAATGTTGCTAAACGAAGAAAAATAGAATAAATTATTTATGCATGTTTGAAATTTATGTATTCAGAATTAAACTATGCATAAACATTAAAAGCTATTCAAATAACTTGTGACTTTGTGCATTCTTTTGTGTTATTTTGACTCGAAAGAAAAATGCACGTCTTTACTTTATAATGTTAAATATGATCAAGCAATAATATTGAATTATAATTGTATTTGGTATGCAAAGTGATTAGCCATTAAAGTAATATTGGTTGACATGCGAAGTATTTCGTTCGATTTATCGAATCCCCGTACATTATTCACTCTAATATATCCTCACATCGAACTTTGAAACATAGTGATTGCTTGTCTTATTAAGTTCGGGTCTACCCAAGGTTTGTAAGGGTACAATTTGTTTGGACATATTGTTTCTCTGTGAATGTGCATACCTGTTTGCTCAGTTAAATTCTAGAAGATTTATTGAACGAAGGAAAATAAGTTATAAGTTACAATATTCTTTTCAAGGATTACCCATTTTTTGGTGCAATGTGTAAACTAGATTTTGGTCTATGTGTTGACCTTGATATGGCCAATTAAAGTTGGTTCGATCATAGTTCAAAATGGGAAAATGATTTTTCAGTTTATTTTGTGATTTGACGGTCTAAAATATGGAAGCCGTGGGCTTTCATGTGACATTGTCATTCCTAATCATCTTTTATGTTGACTAGAGGTGGAATAAAATTGTTTATCCGGTAGATAAATATAATTATCGAAATGATCAAACTTTATATACTTAGAAAAATTTTATGTTGCTAATTGAGTCTTATCCAGAATTGTAGGGGCATGATTGTTCTTTGCATAATATTCTTAATTAAAGTTCGAACGCACTCCAAGATTTGTGGAGGATGACGTTGTTTTCTTCAAATCATAATATTGTGATATTCGAGAATATTTGAAATGATAAACTACACTATAGTGAATAACTTATTAAGTTTTAGATCGCACGACGTTGAAAATTGGATATTCAATGTAAGGATTCACAATGTATTAGTAAATATATTTTAATATTAAGAGTGCAGTTGCTTCGTGAAAATCCTCAATACAACTTGAAAATTGAAAGAAATTAGAGCTCTCAATAAACTTAAAAGGAAGTATGATGGCTTCAAAGATTTTGGAAGAATTTTCTAATTGGTGACAATTTGTGCCTATTATATATCATTTGATCGAGATAGCTAGCTATAAATGAAATGACGCAGAATGTTTTGTATAATAATAAGTCTCGGTTTATACGTCATAGACATAATATAATTCGACAGTTACTCTCAAATGAAAAACAATATCGATTTATTTTGTTAAAATAAAGGATAACCTATCGAATTCGTTTACAAATGGGTTATTTAGAGAGAATAAACTGTGCATCGAGGAAAATGAGTGTAAAGTCTAAACTAACAGGTCAGCTTAATGGAAATCTAACCCGACGACTGGAGATCCTATTGACTAGGTTCAATAGGAAAACTAGTTATAATTGACTCGATAAGTAGCACTTTGGATTTTTAACTCCTTCATATTTCTATTATGCAAATAAATACTGCATACCAAAGATCGATTAGGATACGCTATATTTTTAATGATGACTATATCTTGTAAACAATACAAGTGGAGTATTATAGGTTACTATTTTGTAGAACATCACCAATGTGAATGCGAACTTGGTCGGTTTTATGAGAATTTTTCTTAGGCGAGTTCTCTAGCGCACTTGTAGAACCAAGAAGGTTTAAAGCCGAAATAATGAACACAATAGATAACAATAGTTTGATATGAGATATAATGTCTTTGATCCATTGTATAGACTTACAATAACAGCCAATGTTAAAAACGTTACGTTCACTGATTAGCCAAGTGAGCCGATAGATTCTTATTGAGGGAGGTTTAAAGCAAAAGCTACTGATTCTGATGTATTATATTTCAATTGTACTCTTCTCCGTCCTTCTTTGTTCTGAGTCAACTTCTTCTATTCACATGGGTGATTTTTGTAATTTTAGGGTAATATAAGGATTGAAATGGGTGAATTGGAAAAGTTTTCAATAGGTGCGTCAATTGTGCACGACTCTTCAAATGCAAATTATGCATATCAAAGAGTTGTCACGAATGGGCGTGATATTTTGATAAGCTACGATTTAGACCATCAATTTTGAAATGTTGTCATCTAATGGTTGGAATTAATTTTGACTATAAGACGTGACCCTTCGAAGAGACACATACAAATATATAAATATGACCCTCCTAATTCCATTTTTTTTTCACTCCAAATCAATGCCTAATAATTAATTTTTAATTCTTTCTCTAAATTCTGTCAAAAATAATTTCCTTATTATTTTGAGTTTTGTGTTCGATATTTATTGTTCGATATCTTTCATTCTAGAATATTACAATTAGTTTTGGTTTGTCCTAAAAAATTAAAAGTGTGCTATAATAATTTTGAAAGAAACATTATATTTTGGGAGATGGACGTCCATTTGATCATATTAGCATTAGTGTAGGGGGGAGAAATCCGTCTTAAAGAGATTTGCATTCGCATGCCTTACTTCATTTTATCTCCTTCGATTTCTACATTTTCTACGTTTGAGTAAGTAGTGATTTACATGTATTATAATTTGATAAGTCGGTACTCAAGTATTTGCATGCACATATTTTTTATTAACAAAATATAATTTATGCACTAATTTATACAACAGAAAATAAATAATATTGTATTTTATAGTATTGTGTTTATATACTGTAAAACCGTGGATATTCATAATAGTTGAGAACAAGTTAGTGAAGATAAATGTATAATTTTTATTGGTGCAAACCATTGGACTGACATCTATCCAACTTCGACAATTCTATCCAGAACTAAAGGCCAGATGGGGCACAAACAATTTGGAGATTTTAGGTAAGGTTGCTTATCGTAGATTTTTCAGAATAATAATAAAAAATTAATGGAAAAAATATATATATATTTAGTTATTGCCGACAATAATACTATCGTTGAATTGCGAAAGAAAGATCAGGAGATTGGATCTATGACATCAATCGACATTTGCCAGCGATTTCTTGATCTGATTGTCGGCAGAAACTTGTTTTTAATTTTTATTAGTAACTTATAAGTTTAATTTCTTTCCATATACTACATATGAATAAATTATTATTTTTAACTGTTATTTTATTCTACGAAATTTTCTGTTAGTGCTTAATTTTTTTATTTTTCAATTATTTATTTACAAAATATTTTGTTGGTAGATTAATTTTATTAAACTAATTTTTATTTTTTATTTAATTATCGGGACATAATATTAACTTTTTATTACTTCACTTACGAAACTAATTTTTAATATTTATTTAATTATCGAGATATAATATTTAACTTTTTATGACTTCACTTATGGCTATAATTGTACCAGTTAATTAAATTTATGAAGATAGTTAATTTTTTTAAATTATCAATAACGAAAAACTCCATTATTCATATCAAGTTGTTATATTTGTGTTATCAATGAATTTTCTTTTAGCAATATTTATTATTTTGTATTTATTACTTATTAAGCAACAAAATTTAGTCTATAGATAATATTTTAAATCGTTTTTTATTAACAGCGATGGAAAAATTCATTTTCGTTAATAAAATTATCTAGAATAATTTGAATTTTTGAATAATTTGTTTTTTAAAAAAAAATTCAAGAGCCTAACTTAAATATGAAACCTTAAATAACTGCCTAATTTCTAAGCCTCCGTTTTTATTGAAATAAATAATAAAAGTAGTGTTACTTAGAAATCGAGATAATTGTTTCAATAATCACCCAACTTATACGGGGGTCACGGTTTACGCATTAATTTTAAAGTGCTTTACAGTGCTCATTGAACTTTACCCGTTTGCGTTCCATCCATCACCCTAAAAATTATGTTACCTTATTCCCTGCGTAGCTAACGGAAATATAACGTAACAAGTTACGGTTATTAAAAAATTACAACTCAACAAAATCATTATTTCATTACTTATCCAACTTACACTTAGTCACAATTTACTCATGAAAATTCAAAATGCTTTCCAATGATCACTCATCTTTGAGATGTTGTACTCCACCTATCACTCGCCATATTTTGTTCACTTCGTTTCTAATGTATCATACGAAAATTCTGTGTTAAATAACAATCATAAAAAAAATTACAACTTAGCCATACCATCAACACGCTAAGATCATTATATGTGAAACGCGACTTCCATTCCCCTATAAACTTTTTTAAAACACATTAAAGCATCTTCAATTTCAGTCCTAAAAAATCTTGTGATAAGTGCAATTTGTATACTTATTTAGACCTTTTTAAATTAGAGTATTTATTGGATATTTTAATGAATTATTTCTTAATTCTATGTATATTGTGTTCATTAGGTAAAGATCGATGAAATTGGTGAAATTGGAGAAAATGAACGAGAAAATGGCGAAATTGTAAGAGATTCAAAGTACAAATATCTAATAGTTGATTCGGAAGTCAAATGAGTGAAGTATACACAGTATATTCACAAATCAATTTTCAACCGAACAAGTTATGTTTCGAATTTTCAACCTCAAATTGAAATCCATTTTTCGCATAGTAAATGTTAGAATTGGAAAAAATGATATTTCTAGAAGATCATTAGGGACGCTCTATTGGATTTTAAAGAAGTTTATGAAGCTTTGAAAGTCGTGTTTCGTATATGGTGATTTCACTAAGTTGATAATTTGGCTGAGTTGTAATTTTTTTTAATATTTGTAACTTACGACGTGGAATTTCATGCGAACATTAGCAATGAAGTGAACGAAATATGATGGATGATGGATAGAATGCAAGTCAAAGATGAGTGACCATTGGATAGAATGCAAGTCAAAGAAGAGTAAATTGTGACCAAGTGTTAAGTTGGAGGAGTAATGAAACAATGGTTTGATTGAGTTGTAATTTTTTAACATGTGTAACTTGCCATGTCAAATTTCCATTAGCCATGTCAACGAATAAGGTGACATATTTTTTAGGGTGATAGATGAAGTGCAAATGGAAAACGTTCAGTTAGTATTGTGAAACAATTTGAAGTTTAGTGGGTAAATCGTAAGTTAGGTGATTATTGAAACAATTAACTCCTTAGAAATTGGATTTCTACTCCCCCTTCAAACTGTCGCCGCCACAGCCGCCACTCTTATCATTATTCAAAAGGTCAGCCCCTCACTCTCATCTCCACCGTCGTATAAACCAAAAAACCACCCCAAATTACCACTTTGGTCTCAACATCATCTTCTTCTAATCCCATTACCGAAAGCGGGTTGTTGTAAGCAAAACCTTAGTTTAATCTCTCTATTGTTGGAGCCGTGTTATCAAGATTCCTGTTTTTCTCTAAGGGCCCTGTCTTCTCAATTGTTGGAGCTTCAACAATACACTGATCCCAAAGAAGGATTCACTCTTCTTATACCCTCTTCTTTGACTTAGGCCCGTCTTCCTCCTATCCTTAATGTGATTTTTAATAGGAAAATTCTTGAAAAAACTGGGGCAACTGTTTTATTTGAGGACGCAAACAAGAAATCAAACAATGTAGGTGTAGCGGTGAACCCTACTTGGATTTCGAGTCTAGGCGAATATGTACTCAGTTTGTAGCAGATAAACTTATCCAGGCTGAAAGGCGTAGTGTTCTTTGTTCATCATTTATGGACACGGCCTCCCCTTCCGGATTTCTTATCTCTGTATTATGAGTGGACAGAAGTTACATTTTTATGGCTTTCACAGGTTTAAACCCGATTGAGAGAAACTTCGATTATGTATGAAAGTACAGAAGAAGCTGAGGTGATTGCTTTCTCTGAGAGAAAAGGTCACAAAGGCCTTCATGTTTGAGTTTGAATACAAGGTTGATAGCACCAGGGAGGGTTGAAGAGGGTCTTGTCTGCTGCATTTGTGGCATCTGAGAAGCTCTATCTTTTGAATATTGCTCACTCTGATGGTTTAGATGACCTTCTCGACATGGAGAGAAGAACGATTCTGGAAAAATATTTGCACTCCTTTGACGCCGTACCTGCAACCTGAACAAAATAGTCCGTTTCTTGATTTCCTTGTCACTCTGCTAGTGCTTGGAACTCAAGGTATCTGCCCAAGCTTCAGATTTTTTATTCTCTCGGTACTGCTTGCAAATCAGTTTGCCAAATTTCATTAGTCATTTATGGCTTGTGTTTCAGTAGGGTGGAGTGTATTGTAGTTGACACTATCACCAAACACGTCAATGAGATTTTCTATACAACATGCCTTGAAAATATCTTCCAACACCAAATAATTCCCACATTATACTGATTAGTCAGTGTGACATTAACAAATTGCATCAACAAAACAAGTCATGAAATTACAGTGACTAGGAATTATAATACGCAATATGGTATCTGTCAGCTACAAAAAGACCTAGACGATAAGTATTTTGTCCAAACAACCTACCAGCAAGTTTAAAGGCATCAGGGAAATGCACTACACCTTGTGGAAGTCGAGAAATTCAAATCCGCATCCTTTTTACATCACTGTCGGGGACATTTATGTCATTTCCATTACCGCCAAATGAGACCTGCAGTAACAGTTATGTTCAAGAGATGTACATTCTTTTCCATATAAACATTGAGTGAAGAGTGGATGATTAGTTGGTCGTGTAACGATGCTCAGATCTATACAAAGATGAACTTACATTCTCATTTGGAACAACAGCATATCTATCAGGCGGTGAGACCCAACTTTTTTCTGTCAATGAAAAACATAAATATACTAAAGATGAGTTCATGCTAATTACTGAAACAATTATAACTAGTGAAATATGAATTTGGAAATCATAAACAGAACCTGATGATACGTCAACTTTTGAGGCTTCTATTTGCTGTCCACTTGATCCATCCATACTCAATACCTCTATGATCGTCGGGACATTTCTGAAAAAACACAGCGGAAAGTTGAGCTAAATTCCAGATTCTTCATATAAGAACCACAATTTGATTATTGGAATTTAACTTTTACTGATTAGTTATCATGGAACTGGTTTGTAAGCAAAACAAACAGCACGAGCAACTGAATTTGTGGATTTTGGATGATCGCGAGATATTCAGAATTAAAATAAATGGTTCAGTATAATATTACCTGTCAAGAGTATCCCCATGGCCAAGCTGACCGTTTGTGCCCCTCCCCCACGAAAACACATTCTGCATTTCAGTGACAGCGAGCGTATGCCTCCAACCACACGAGATATGAACTACTTTCTGCCATAAATTTTAAGTGGAAAACCTTAGAATCGGACACCGACTTGTGCATTTGTAACTGACAAAATAGTAGCACTGAGAAAAAAACTATGCCTGATCATGTGGAAATTTGACTCGTACAGGCGAGCAATGATCAACGTTATTGGCAACACCAACTTGTCCAAACTATGCACAGAAAAATAAATCAATGAAAAGAGTAATTTAAAGTTAGTTAAATGTAAAAGAAGTGGTTGATAATGATATGCACAATGAGATAATGCTGAAGCTGAATCAAGAAGAAACTAGAATTCTGAACCTTATTCCAGCCCCAACCATAAAGTTCTCCATTGGTTGTCACTGCCATCGTATGTCTCCAACCACCAGATATCTGGGAGTGCAAAAGAAGAATGCGTGAGAACCTTAAAAACATGAATAGTACAAAAACAATACAGTTTTTTTTCTTTGCCCCCTGTGATCCACATTTTTAATATCTAAGGCTCTACAGAATATACTGGAAATTTTCTGATACAATTAAAATAAAATCCAAAAGAGTGATGAAAATAAGTGGAGCCAAACATACCTCAAGAAATGATGCAAATTTATAACATTTGTCGGAAAGGACAAATTACCTTAGAAATACATTTTTCACGCAAAGATTGTAGTTTATGAGGGATTAGGTGGTCTTCAAAATCTCCATGTCCTAGTTGACCGTATTTGCTCCACCCATAAGTATACAAACTACCCATAGCGGAGACAGATATTGTATGCCGCCATCCACATGCGACTAGAACCATCTTTTCTCCCTGCAACTATGGATTACCATGACTCGGGCGAAAAAAAAGGAAAGACGGTAAATGAGACTAAGGTGGAGATTCAGTTTAGTCCCAGGGTCGATTTTATGTGATTTTCACAAGCTGTTTTTGAAGTGGAAAAATACGTGGATATTTAGAGTGCCAACATACCTCGACAGTTGAAACTTTTTCGGGAATCAAGCGATCATTTCTATCACCCAATCCTAGATTTCCATATCGACCCCACCCCCAGCCATAAAGATCACCATCTTCTGTTACTACAGCTGTATGTTCAGCACCAGCAGCGACCATTTTGATAGATACTCCCTACAAAATTACCAAGTAGTTTATCTATAAAATGTTCAAAACACTCACCCAGAACAATTACTATTAAATGGACAAGACAGGTGTCTTTCTTCTTGCAACTGATTCTATCATATGCTTAGTCAGTTCCATCTTCGTTTTTATGCACAACCACTATTCACAGAAAAATAGTTTAATCATAACAGAGGAAACTATTGTTTCCTTTGCTCTTCCTTTTTTTTTTTTTTCAATTTCTACTGTTTTTGGTGGACATGAAGCAATTTAGAAAATGTCTATGCTTTCCTAAGTTAAAATTGAAAATCTGATTTCCTATGCTCTGAAATGCCCAAAAACAATGAAAATCCATTCAAAATTGTGTGCTTTTGTAATGCGACTAACTAGCCTTCCTTCAACTTTTCATATTTTTATGTTATCCTCGGCATCAGCATTGAATCCAGATACAATCGTTAGTCAAAACATTCAGTGATTATTATGCTATATCATTTTCACAATTACTTGGCGTTATGCTTTTTTTTTATTGTGAGAATTCATGACGACAAACCATCTTTTTAACAGTAGAAGAGCTAAATATATTGACTATTTGGATCAATATATCTTCATAGGTGCCAGATGAGAATAGAATAAATAACATCATCAGAAACTCCAGGTGGAACAACTTGAATATTGGAAAAACGAAAAATAAAGCTTCAAAATCATTCAATTCCTGTTCACACGAAATACTTTCAGTAAACTCTCTTAAGCTTAGCAACAGGCACATATAGCATTCTGTTTCTTTGGACACATATTTTTAACGATTGCTGGAATGAGCAATAGGAGGAGAAAAAGGGAAACACCTTTATATTAAATGAGTGACAGAAAAAGAAAGCAGCTATAAGAACTTCTCGAATTGATAATACCTTGAAAGCTTCAATCTTCCGAGGCACGAGAGAATCCTCTGTTGTCCCAATGCCTAGTTGACCATTTTGATTACGCCCCCAACTTTAACCGAGTACACATGAAAAATTGCAAAATGTCAATAAGAGTAAACATTCAGCCCATTTAGAAGTATCATAACTCAAAACAAACGAACAATCTAATGTTTCTACATGGGAAAAGCCCAAAAAAATTCTTAGATTGAAATGATTCTACCTAGGATCTAGCTTTCACACAGGAAACTAATAGTACACAAATTGCAGAAGCTCAAAATAAAAAGAATGCTATGGTTGCTTAGAGCAATTTGCACAGTTTGAAGAATTCTTTAAACGCAGGATCAGGACCGCGCCATACCATTGTCAACAAAAGATTAAGCCCACATTTCACTAATGCCAGTCAAACCACTTTTTATCCATACATTTCATGGGATCCACAAGCACTACACACTTATCCACCACTCATTTCTATATGTTTATAATTTAAACCATTTATGAACACTTCCCAAACAAGCTTTAACTCATTAAGATAATAAGCATATTGTTGCACTACAAGATACAGCAAAACGATCCTAGTATTTCCTACATTTCAGAATTACATAGAAATCTCTGTCAGGGTATCTAAGTAAATCTGCAATAATTGCTCTCTTGTATATATCTATTTGATGTCAGCAAACATGGAGGTGAAAACAATGTTTGGAGTTTAGATACCAAAGTAAGCTGATATTGTATTTTGTACTTGTGGAGAAAAATGCAAATATTAAGATGATTCATGTATAGATCTGCAAGGCAGAACATTTCGTAGCTGATGAAGCTATTGCTTTACCCTAAACAAAGACCAGGAAAGTACATGAAAAAAAATATAAGTATGTCTAAGGGCTTCGAGCAGAACCAACCTCTGCACTTCACCTTCCATGGTCACAGCCAAACAATGGCTGTCCCCACAAGCAATTTGTTTTATCCGTAGACACTGTAATCCTTTGATTGGTTGAGGAGAAAACAAGTCACTGGAGTTCCCATGTCCCAACCTCCCAAAATCACCCCTAGAATGGTTTGTATAGAGTACAAGTTAGTATGTTTAACCAAAGATTCTATTATACATAAATCAAGTTCAGTAAATCACACTCTTTGCTGCAATAAATCGTGGAATACAAGGAGTTTTACTCCCTTGTGATTTCCTGGATTGACTGATTAGGCCTCATCATGTTGAGATAGTCTTGTGACTGCGGGACTCGTACAGTTTCCAAACTACAGTAGCTACTTTATATACCGAGTTAGGTGTTCAGAAACTGGAAGCATACGTGTCTTAGCAATCTTAAACGTGATTTTGAAAGAATGCCAGATGTTTTGAATTCAAGAAAAAGATTTCGTGAAAGTAGATCATGAACATCCATTCATCTCAAAAATTCATTTGTTATGTATGATGCTTGTGACAAACATCAAAGAATTCCAAAATCCAAATTTTCATAGATAGAGTAGAACACCTACCACCCCCAGCTATACACTTGCATTTGCGATTCCGAGTATGCAGTTGTATGGTCAGCTCCACAAGTTACAGATACTATTTCTTGTCCATCCAATGCATTCAATGAAGTCGGGGAAAGTCGGTCTTCAGCATCCCCATGGCCTAACTGTCCATCTTCTCCCCTTCCCCAAGAGCAAATAACATTTCCGACTGCAAGATATGAAAAAGACCATCATCTTCCAAAATGTTTTAATATTTAAATCACTTATGACTTAATGGTAACATTTTTAACAATGTTCGACATCCATAAATTACCAAAAGTAGCAATTTTCTTTTATGAATTTAATCTGTAAGAGATTATAAACACGAGAACAGAGTTTATAATCAGGTTGTTTGTAGACATTGCAAGAACATGTAACATTTTCACAATGTAATAAGATTAACATTTACACTTTTTCGCATTAAAAAATTTGGCAAAACCGAACCAAGAGCATATTCCCGTACTTACAAAATTGTGCAAAGGTTATCGGCTTAAAGTTACAGAAATGCCCCTCATTACAAATTCAGAAGGATCAAAACCAGTTATATGGAGCATTCTGGTCCATGCAAAAAACATTAAATTACTGAAAAATAGGATAACCTTAGCAAATCAAAGTCTTCAACAAAACCTAAATGAAAAAAACGTGTTCTTCATTATCAATCTCAACTGCACTCGTGCCTGTGTATAAATACATGTTTTATACACCTTTACACTTCCAGGAGGATCGATAGAGATATATACAGATTGTTTTATAAAACTTACAGAGTAGAGCAACAGAATGACTAGCACCAGCAGATATGAGTAATACTCTACGAATTGGCCCAGTAACTGTTTCACTGCTACTATGCGTTTGGCCTTCCTCTGCCATCTTTTCCTTTTCCTTAATCTCTCTCTCGAAGTCTCACTTTCTCTGCGTGTTTTTTGAGCATGGATTTAAGGGTTTTTGTCTCCAAGATTTTCTGAGTTTTTCTTTCTCACCATTGAAAATAGGAGCAACAAGTGGGGTACTGTGTATTTATAGTGATACAGATGGCAGGCATGTGCCATTGCTGCCTACTGCCTAATACCTTCTGGTCTTCCTCCTGTGAGGAAAATAATAATGATGATTTTTTTTTTATTCAGTGCATAGAATTAAAATTAAAGTAATTATAAGTTATAAGTTCAATAAGTGAATAATAATTATGAAGTGTAGGCTAACTGTCATTTTTTATTGGATTATATCAGACATAATACATGATTTTTTCAGAAAAATAGTAGATTTCACTTTGTTTTCTATAGATTGTATTAATTGTTTAAATCTAAATAAAATGAAATGAGATACTCGTGTGTATGTGTGCACGTGTTTGGTCACTATGAGCAATCTGAACAATCGTCAACAGATGCGTGTGTGTGACTAACGATGACAAGTGATTTAGCAACCAACAAAGTAGAAAAGTCACAAAATAAAAGTTGTATTTTAGCAGCAGGCTATAGTTTTTGACTTTTTTCAATCATGCTACAACTATCATTATCGTAGCCCTTTTCCCATTTTTTTATTTTTTAATCTCAAATCACTTTTCAAAAGGCTTGTGAAATGGGCCCCCCATAGTTGTAAATTTGAGGGAAATTTATATAAATGATTATGTCCAATTTTATAATTAAGAAATAAGATTTAAACCTTAAAAAAATTAGATATTAATTAAAATTTATTTATGAAATAATTAATTAAAAATCTTTTTTATTAAATAATTATAGTAAAGCCACAATTTTATACTATTTGGTCGCAAATTATCAAATTAATTGGTCACAAAATATTTCACGATCACGAATAAAAAATTTTATAGGTCACAAATCAAAAAATTTATTGATCACAATTTATTTATCGATCATGTGAATCACGATCACATTTTTAAAGTCACATATTATTTATTGATCACAAGTTAATTAAATAATTGGTCACAAACACTCTTCTTCTCACCTACCACCATCGCCACATTATCACCATCTGCACCACCACCCACCCCCAAAACTTCAGCTAAGCAGATTAGAAGAAAACACCCAAAAAAATTTAACCCCAAAAATCATTTCAAAACCATTGCAGCAACCCTTTACTTCGACAATCAACATAAACCACAAACTACTCAACGTTGCTCAGTGGTGCCCGTCCACAGATAGCCCTGGCATAGCGATGCAGCATTGTAACACAGTGCTTCGCTCGACGGTTGTGTGCAATGGTGCTACACATAGCAAAGCCCACATCGCTACACGCCCACTTGTGGTGCCCGTCCACATATCGCCTCAAAATTGCCCCATCCATAGATCGTGCGATAGCTGCATGACCTCTGCTGGTGGCGCTGTTGCTACGCACCACGCACGTGCATGGCGAGCAAACAACATCGCTTCCTACCATGCACGACAATGCCAGTGATAAGAGAATGGAGAAGAGGGACTAGAGACATGGAGAGAGAATTTAGAGATATAGAGAGAAGTGAAAAGGGAAAATGAATAGGGTTTTGGGAAATTTAGTGAGGGTCGAAGGAGATACGATGGGGTATATTAATTAATTTATTTTTATAATATTATTATATCAAAATGTGGAATTATCACCTAATTTTTGTATAAACAAACCTTATACTTGATTTTTGAAATTGGAATTTAAAACGCTACTCACACGCATGTGCATGGTGAGCACACGCCGCTTCCTATCGTGCACGACGATGCTGGTGATAAGAGAATGGAGAAGAGGGAATGGATACATAGAGAGAGAATGAAGAGATGTAGAAAGAAGGGAAAGTGGGGAAATGATTAGGGTTTGGAAAATTTGATGATGGTTGAAGGAGATAGGGTGGGGTATATTAATTAATTTATTTTTATAATATTATTATATTAAAATGTGACATTATTACTTGATTTTTGTATGAACAAACCCTAAACTTGATTTTTGAAATTGAAACTTAAAACGCTACGCACCACACACGTGCATGGCGGTCACACAACCCGACTTCCTACCGTCTATGATGCCGATGATAAGAGAACGGAGAAAAGGGAATGGAGATATAGAGAGAGAATGAAGAGATAGAGAGAGAGAAGGGAAAGGAGAAAATGAGAAGGGTTTGGCAAATTTGGCAAGCATTGAAGTAGGTAGGGTAGGGTAGGGTAGGGTATATTAATTTATTTATTTTTATAATATTATTATATTAAAATGTGGAATTATCATTTGATTTTTGTATTAACAAACTTTAAACCTGATATTTGAAATTGGAACTTCAAAATTTTGATTGCTTGTATTTTCTACTAAAATATAAGTGTCTTTTAAAATAAATTATACAAGAAATAAACTTTTTATTTTACTGATTTCAGTAATCATTTACTATTTTCCTTCTTTTAGTTAATGTATACTCCACCTGTCTCATCAAAATATAATTGCTTTCATTTTTATATGTCCCAAATTATATGCCACTTTTCTTGTTGAGATTATAGTTTTTCTTAGTTTTTTTTAATATATCCCTATTTAACGTATTTTGTTATTAACAAATATAAACTATTCTTATTTCAATCATTATTAATGTATGGAGATATAGAAAAAATGTAAATAAAATTTATTATTCCAACTATATTAATTACATTTTCTTAATCTGTATGAAAATGAAAGCAAGCATATCTTTATGGAACGAATGAAGTGTTATTTTAGATGTTAATAATATTTTAAGCAGTGAAGCATTGAAGCTTGTATTTTTCTTAAATGCATTCAAAGAAAAATGTAAATAGAGAGTGAGTTTAGCTATTTAAATGAAGAGAGACAAGCTCGCTATAGCTATTTAAATGAAGAGAGATAAGCTCGCTATTTTATTTTAAAAAAATAAAAATGCATAAGACCTTCTCATTGGTCTCCAGAAAAATGTGTAAAAAAAATCATTTTTTTTTTTTCATGTCAGTCCATATTAAAATTATTGTATTTTGTACCGAATATTTATTTTGTTCATATTGAAAATTCTTTTGATTCAAACAACAAAAGTTGACGACGTTGTTGTTGTTGTTGTTATTATTATTCTTGAAATTCGATATTTATGTAAATGAATTATCAATTTTTTGTTGAAAAAAATAGAAGAAAAGAAAAGAAAACATCACTTCTGATTGACAAGTATCGTGTAACAAGACAATTCATTGCTTCAAAGACGAATAGTTGGTCAACAATGCCAAACCCTACTAGTATTACGAGTGCCTCCCAAGCAGAGAGGACTCAATTACTCGAGAATTTTGCCCATTAAATCGAATTTAATTTCTTGCTTATGTTAGCCTCCTTTTCAGTTTCATCTTCTTCTCTTAAAATTTTACCTTTTAAAATCAAATATTAATTTATTCACATATTTCATGAGATCCGTAGATCTTACCCACTTATCAATTATTCATTTTTTAAAAAGCAGAATTTTAATAAAATAAAATAAAACCCAAATAGAGACCATGTTCATTTTAAGTATTCATATACAACTTATATATTGGAGTTTCATACTGTTAATGTCTTCTTCATAGTTGTGCCCTCTAGTTTCAAGAGTTGATCACAGAGGTAAGTTGAATGCTAGTACTAATCGTGCAAGTTGTTCAGTTAATGCTAGAATTTAACTTAACGTTTGTTTAGCATGACTTAATTTAAATATCATTATTCTTATATTCATTTTCAATCACACATTGTCACTAAAAAAATAATTTTGCATATGAATCCACAATTTTTCTAATTTTTTAACCACAAATTCTCCAAAAACACTGAATATCACATCAAATATCTCCCAAACAAACGTTTAAGTCTTTCTTAAGAGAGTTGGAGCAGCACTAGTGAAAGGGCTAGTAAGGAAAAGTCTGAGATTTACTTTTGAATTTGACAACTTTGTGTAAATCATGCTTTAAATCCTGTCCAAAGTAGTGAAGTACTTTGTATTATCAATTTTTCATCAAATCATCCCCGTCACCTAAAATTCCGGCACTACTTCTGACATTATTCTTGAAGTGGTTCAACTGATTAATTAATGACGCCGCACCGTCGATCCCTTCAATTCTTTCATGCATCTCTTCAATTAGGCAAGCTATCATTTCACTCAACCACCGCCTTAAGCACAAGGAGGGAACACGTACAACTATTAATAATTCTCTACTCACATGGGATTTTTGTCTGCTAACAAAGCTACACACAATTACGATTATACTCTTCTTCAATGTATTTCAGGCCTTATATGCTCGGGAACCAACATTTCTTGTGAGCAAAAGTAGCTCTTACATTGAGAACGAACCACTACAAAAGTTTCTATTCATGCACATAGTCAGTCTATGCACAATCCTAAATTTAGTTTACAGACATGAAGTCGAAGGAAAAGATTGAACTGAAGAATAAAGTTATCTTGCAGGTTAAATAAACAAATTTAGCAACCTAAAAGATTGAATGCAGGCGTTCTATGTCTAACATGAGTCCTGGAATACGGCATTAATCAGGGTTAGAGGAATTGCCAGTTGTCTTCTTGGGCACAAGAATCGCCAGTGGGCAACCCCAAAATGAAATCATAATCTTGATTTACAGCATTGTCCTGTAACATGCCATGGTGACTGGCTGTCTTCGGAGAGGTTCGGGTCTTGGTTATTATCTGAATCTCACATTGGCCGGTGATATTTACACGATCTACTTAATAAGGTGAGGACAATCCTCCTCTAACAAGCCGGTTTTGTTAGGTTGAGTTATGCCCAATATCCTTTCTAATAGGTATTGTAAATAGTGGAGCACCACTCGACTGACTGATTAGCTCTGATATGCGTAAACAAAAATCATCTGTCAAAACTAATTAGGGTGAATCATTGGTTAAGATGTGAAAAATATGAAACAAACCAAATAGAAACAAGAAGGAAGGCGATTTACTTTTGTCTTTGCAGTAAAATCCAATCGCCAAGGATGGGTCGACCGAATCCAAAGGCAAGTGCCGCACAACACTGGAAGCACATCCAAGAACATTAAATCGAAAAGATGCACAAAACAAGCATTCAAACACAGAATAAAAGGCGAAAGGGAAAAGGGAAAAGGGAAAGGGGAAAACAAAAAGAAGAATCTCAGCAAATTTGGTCTAAGCATCAACTTACTCGCAATGATAAGACGAAGTATCACCGTCTACATTATCCAGCTTAATATCAAGAGCCTGTTGGTCAATCAAATGATAAGAATTAATCATATTCGTACATCATCATATACAAGGGCTTCCACAGACAGCCATCAATATGAAGTCTATATTTGGCTCATGTTTATAAACGGTTTATAAACACTCAGGACCACAAGTATTATCCACTTATTCACCATTCGTTGCTATCTATTTATAATTAAAACCGTTTATAAATACTTCCCAAACATGCTCTTAGGATATAGGTTCAATGGAACAAAAAAGAAAATAAACTTTGGAACCGAAGGGCTGTGATTGCTGATTGAATATACATGATCTTCACTGATTTTAATCTTTATATTACTGGGATGAAAAGTTGCGACAGCATGTTCTCCAATGTAAACAAACTAAGCCTTATTCGTGACACTGTTGTACAAATGAATATTAACCTCCAAAAGCGTTCTAACATTATATTTCATGAATGGTAGAAAATCCAGAACACAATGTCAGCAAAAACTGCCAACTTGGTCCTTAGAAAAAGGCAACACACATTTCAGGAGAGAACGTGAGAATGAGAGGACATAATCTGGCTTAGGTTTAAGCCTCTCTTGCATCTTCATAATCTCTATCATACTGTTATATATTTGCTTATAGTGAAGTAGGGCCGTGTAGGTACCAACAATTGAAAGTTTTGACTAAAAAAAAATCACCGCCTATTTTCTATAAGATTATACTGTGAGGTTTCTACAAGAGGAATTGCATGCACCTGCTGAACTTCGTGTGGATCAAGATAAAATGCTTTCTCATCTTGCACACCATGTATGTTGTAGCACCAGGTCTGCCACCCAATAGACCAAGGCTTTGTGGAAATGTGAATGTCGCACTCAACAGAGGAAGATACCTGTGGAAATTTTATTATATTCAGAACATTAAGGAATATTTGTCGTTGCCTTGAACGCATATTGGATGTATTGTAAAACATACATTTACCCGAGCACAAAGTTGATACACAGAGTAAATGTATGCCGTGCACATATATTCTCACAAAGTGAACTGAGAATAGTAACATATTTCCTAAAACAGGCAGTGATTACCAAAAAACCAAGGAACTAGAAGAATATATTCTTCACTTGTATACTAGTTGACCGATATCTCTAGATTTATTGGTGCCCTCCCTGATTCAGTCCCAAATGGTGATCTAATTTCATGATCTTCAATTATTACCTTTCTCAGTATCCCCATTTATGAAACCTATCTAATATTCTATTTAATTAACCTAAGCCAACTCTACTCAGACAAGAATCAATCATCTTCTCTATTGGGACTCTCAAATACCTCCCTCACTCAAACTGCAATTTTTTATTTTTTTATTTTTCACTTGTAGAAATACTAAAGATGAAGGTAACAGAAGTTCAGAGCCAAACTCCTCTATACGACATGGTCAACACAGCCATGCGGTTATTGGAAGAATCAAACTACTAAATTTATGGGGCCATGATATGTTTCCCTTATATCTTTCTTCTTAATATCTATGAGTGGGATTCATTTCAACTACTTGCCTCAAACTATGCATTTATCTACAATACCTCGACTTTATACTTGGGCTAGTCATTTTGTTTCCATGCCAGAACTACGATACACAAAGATATCTTTAAAGATGTCTGCACTTCAACCTTGAGGGGTTGCTTAATTGGTTAGGATTTGCTCCCCAATTGTCACTGAGGTGAGTACTCGACTGTAAATTTTAGGGTCCCGTGGGATTAGTCGAGATACGCGCAAGTTGGCCTGGACATCCACGATTATCAAAAAAAAAAAATGTGCACTTCACAAAAGGCTTTAACACACATGCAATCACTTGCACGCTTACTCAATGTCTCAAGCCATAGTGATACAAGATAGTGTGAGAGAGTAGCAATTCCAGCAATTAATATCTGATGGTAAAAGTAAGAGCATGCACCAGCATGACTGGGTAAAGTGTTTTCACACATTAAGAAACATGCTAGTATGGATTATACATTAGGATGAGTGGTTTTCAGCAAGTGGAGTGGATTAAAAATGGGTCATGCAAAACTGAAAGTAATTGGCTAATTGCGTGATTTTATTGTAAACTTGTTCATAATGCACTTTCAAGTTCTCAGGTTTTAATTTGACAATTCATTTAAGTGGCGCCAATGAAGATGATTGTTGGGCATTAGTAAAACCTTTTACGCTTTGATTTGATGTATCTTTTGCTTATCTTTTCACCCTTAGCACAGTTGGATAAATAGCACAGTTGGATAAACATACTGGGTATATCCTGAAGTCTTAATATTTTAAATTGTCATACTCATAGACAAATTATGAAGGTGAAAATGAACTTCACATGCGCAGATGGTATTTTCAAATCCTTTATTTATTAGCTTCGTTTAATTTCAGCTGTGATATAGACATTTGAAGAATTCACATTTCAAATTTTGGACATTTATTGGATTTGGAGGTTGGGTTTTTATGGTTAATTTGACTGGGCACCTCTACTTCTTCCACTTCTTATAGGATAATCAAAGTAAAAAGAGCTCCTGCTTGCTCTGAAATATAAAAACATACCTCGGGTTGATTTTGTCCTGTCCTAAAACCAATGGAACTAACAAGAGGATAGGAGTCAAATCAACTTGGCCTCTAGAAAACTCAAAGAGGTGTCTTGAAATATCCTTAACACAAAGATCAGGAGCTCCACGTCTTTCCCCATCTTCATCACCAGAAACCACGTGTATAGCCATCATATTGGACAAGTCTCCACACTTAGTCCCATCCCTCTTACTACGAATCAAACTTTCCCAGGTACGGCACATGGCATATGGGCCTACCCATGATCCTGGAGCAAGGCCATAAGCTTTTCCAGCTTGGAGAAGATTGTGGATAGAGTAAGGCGAGTCCTCGGAATCCCCCAAAAAGATGCAATATTTCAATGTAACTTTGATCAAGTGGCTGCAAAATTAGAATCACACCAATATGACGATACGAACATATCTACAAAAGCAGCATATCCGTCGTTCTGAGTTGAATTAGAACACGAAGAATTAGCATCATCCTCATCTTGAGCAACTCCATAGCAAGCACGCAAAAGCCAAATGTCGCTCTTGGACCCTGCAATCCCGGTCCTACTGAATCCCAATATTCTCCTCATTGAACCACCATTCATAAACACCCTCCTCACTACTTCTCTCCACCCCTCATAATAGTTTATCCACTTGTGCACTTCTCTCTAGTAGAACTACTACTACAAATTATTGAGTCAATATTGTTATTACTATTTGAAAAACCCAAAAATTGACAAATTTCGTAGCAAGATTCCCTAACTAATGGACTTTGAATGCTTATTACTGGTCCTGGCTCGGGTGAGACAGAACCCGGAATCATTTGGAGGAATGATTAAAGTTCTTTTTGCTGGAATCCTAACTCAAGAACCAATTATTAACCTATTCGTAAAGACCATGGATTAAATAATTGCGCATATGAAAAGCACACCAAAAATTTCTATATCTGAACAAGAAAACAAAATTTGATAGTATTAAAACAGAAGACCAGTCTATAGAGTATTTGTTTTGTTTGCTGGTTTTGCCACCCAACTTTATACTTGATATTATCATGGTCAATCTATTTGATTTTATTTCATCATCTCACTCAATTTTATACTAAGTGTTATCATGACCACCCAATTTGATTTTATTTCATCATAACCATCAATTTCATATAATATTTCACCATGACCACCAAACTTCTTTTCACTATTTATATTAGTTTTAAAAGTGATAAAATGATAACTTTGCATTATATATATAAAACAAATTTTTTTTTAAAAAAAAACTTATTTAAAAAAAAAAATTTACTTAAAAAAATAAAGTAAAGTAAAGTAAAAAATTATTTTAAAAAAAAAAAGTTAATTAGAAAAATAAAATAAAAATTTACTTAAAAAACTTTTTTAAAATAAAATAAAAACTAATTTAAAAAAAAAACGCTCCTTAAAAAAATAAAATAAAATAAAAACTTACTTAAAAAAATATTTTTAAGATAAAATAAAAATTTATTTTAAAATAAACTTTTTTAAAATAAATAAAACTTTTACTTTTATTTTTTTTTAAAATTATTTTAAATATATAATACAAAGTTACCGTTTTACCCCTTTTAAAATTAGAGAAATTGGGTGACGATGATGAAATGTTATATGAAATTAAGTGATCATGGTTAAATATTATATGAAATTGGGTGGCCATTTGTGAATTTAATCAAATCTGATCATAGGTTTCTAGCTAAATTACAAGGAAAGTCCTCAACTTTTGACGAATTAAACACTTGAGATTGAATTAAATTATCCCGGCAACCACAACCCCAACTTTTGATCTTTAATTTATGTGGATCCTT
>CAIGRN010124298.1:0-11399 GCA_903798345.1 Fraxinus anomala | reverse complement strand
AAATTAGTAAACTCACTTCCTCCCTGAAGAAGCTTATACAACTTTGTTTCATAGTGAAGCTGAGGGTGCTTAGTTTTAGCAGATTCCTGGGGGAAAAAAAAATGTTTGCTCCAAGAGAACAAAATACGAGAAATGTTAAATCAAACAAATCATTTAAAGTAAAGCCTACAGAGTGGTTGTGCAAGAAGTTTCTCCATAGCTCAAACTAGAGACTTTAGGTAATTGGTCTCATTATATTAGTAAAAAATGAAATGCTTGCAAATCAACTTACCTTGTAAACGACAATATTAATTGCCATTAGGCATAAAACAAACAATAATCATATTTGATCTACCATTTGATGGAACCATGGGCAGCAAATGGACTAAATTCAACACATCATCAAATATTTTTATAAATAAAAAAAACAATGTTCTTTCTCTAGTTTCCATAACCAAAGGTTAATTTATTTATTTATTTATTTATTTTCGACGGATCAATAAGAAGACTCCATAATCCAGAAATAAACAAAACTCATTTTAGATAGAAAAAAAAAAAAAAAAAAAAATCTAGAGCCCAGTGCAAAGCTTTCACTCACCAGCTTCACAGCAACTTCTTCTCCACTTTGTATATTTACTCCTGATTTAAATTGAAATCAACAAATAATTTCAACACTGCGCAGAAAAGAAACCTAAGAAACCATTAATTTACAGTTAAAAATGGTAATGGGAATTACCCAAATAAAGCTCTCCAAAAGATCCACTTCCAATCTTTCTCCCCAGCTTAAATTTGCCTCCAATCACATTATCCATACTTAATTTCCAAAAAGGAAAGAAAATAATAATAACAAATAATTAATCTTGATTGATTATACAGTTCACCATTCAACACCAAGAATGGCAAACTTCTTCCTCAACAATCAAAATCTCAAATTCAAAACAACGCCCTCATTCATTTAAATTAATTACAGAAAATTATACAATAAATATTTCCTTGATGGAAAAAAAATTACCATAAAAGCCCAAATCCTAAATGCTAATTTCTTATTGGCGTCTTATATTTTGGTGGATAAAAATCAATAACGATAATCAATCAAAGAATTAAAAGAAACCCAATATAAAAATCTACATATTGGCATAGAAAAGGTCAAAAATCTTAAGACTACGGGGATGGCAGAACTAGAAGTATAAAAACCCAGTTTCTGTGTTTTGAATTAACTAAAAAATTAATAAGAAAATAGTTCCAATAAGAAATATTTATTTATCCATTGTACATGTTCGGGTGTAACTATAAAGTCTCGAGAGATGGATATGAAGTGGAACCAGTAGTGAATTAAGACAATCTAAGCAAACGAAATCTGAGGAAAATTCTTGATATAAATTCTGGGAGGATCTATGTAGGAAATTGGGGGGAGAGAAGAGGGCCAGCAGGGCATAAAATTCGTGCCTTTAAGCATTCACTAGCGGTATGTGGTGGAAAAACATGTCAATAAGAAAAGTTTGGCTAAGCTTAAAAAGTACACTTATGAGTAAATAAGTGAGTTTTGAAATAATTTTTTTTATTAGTAGAATTTGAATTGGATATGAGCAAGTCCTTTATTTGCAAGTAAGAATTACTCCAATGATGACTCGGTGAAGAAAATGTACCCCAAAAAATTCTCAAATCGAATTTTTATCATAAGGAGCATGAGCCATGAATTTAGTCGAAGTAACAACTATATGATAGTTTAACGATTGTCGTTGGTTGTGAAGATGCGAAGACAATATACTAGTATATTATTCAAACTCGACAATCTAATCCGATCATATCCAATCTACTCTCATTTCAAGCTTGGAAGGAATGGAGACACAGACTTAAGTAGACACGATTTATAATATTTCAAAATATAATAACTTTTTTTCCCTTAAAATTATCGAAAAAGTAAGTTATTTAAATATTTTCGTAGATAAACCATTATTTAAAATCATTTTGGTTTAGAAATCTGGAGGAAACCATTTTTGTATAGTTAAAACCAAGTGCATTGTTTTTAGCCATGTTAAGAATAAGATAGCTATATTTAGCATTGTTTTAAGTATTTAACTTTGACTATCACGTAGAACAAAGGAGTCGAGGTCTCGAAGAGAAAGTAGTCTACATAAATAGAGTGGATGAGATGATATAAACAACCGCTACAAAGAAAGGTATGTAAGGAGGATATCTATAACAAAGTTTCAAGAAAATGATAGAAAAGACGTTCGGCGCATCATTAGTTAGACCAACTATGCTTTTATGGTAATCATTGTGCCATTAATCGGAAAATATGCATAAGACTAACATGGACAAATAAGAATTAAGTAAAATATAAAACGAGAATTAAGTGGGCGACTGTCAACAGAGAATAAATAAACGTTTGAAGATGTTCAAACATATCTTGCATAGGTATAAAGTTGCTTCCGTCCACGAGAGCAATTGAATTCTAATAGACTTGAAGAGAGTTGCAAATGATTTTATTACGTTCGATCCTTCAATAGATGTAGTGTTGGATCATTCGAGCGTCCAACTATAGTTCATAGAGCAAACCTCAAATTTATTGAAAATACAAAATTACTTTTGTTGTTTGATCATTTATAGTTTTGTCCAATTCAACATATCAAACATACCCTAAAACCCAATATTTTTTTATGTCCAACCATTTTATATAATGCACAAAATCATGTAATTATCATTGATTGGTTAAGAGAGTCAATTTTTAAATAGACGCAAGGTTGGATTCTGATCTACCAAAGAAGGAAAATTGCCAAACATGTAACTTAGAAATCTCATGCAAGTTTGTCTGTGTCCATATAATCAAATGTTGTTTTTCACTTGCCAAACAAACATATAACAAATGGCAGGTAGTTTACATCATCTACAACATTGTAAATTTCAGACATCAAGTATGAAGTCACTGTCTCTCTGCAATTATTTGGATCTCGAAATGACAATACCACCCAACACAGACGACTCCAAACAAATAAATTGTAGGTGTGTTGGTTGTGGGGGGTTGGGCTATGGCAACATCTTGTACAAACCATATTACAGTTACTATGCCACACTTTCTGTGGCAATCATGTCAAAATGTATTGGATTGTCAAAGCTCGAGTGACCCAACAAGGCTAAGGCCCAGCTCGTGATGTGGGCCAAACTGTCCCTAGAGTTGGGCCGAGCTTGTAGGGGCCAGCAGTCGGCATGAATTTGACCCACTGTACAACTTAAAGCTAAATGCTAAATAGAATGGCAAAATTAGTAACAAGCAATATATTGCATAAAGAAAAATGGAAGGAACATATTAGTACATAAGCCCACAAACATGTTTATACTTCGATCTGGGTAAATATACAGCCATGGTTCATAGATAATTTCTTTCCCGCAAAAACATTTGAAGATATCATGTAACTAGAATCTCTAACATGTTAAAGTTTTTTAAATGGCATATATGTGAAAGTTTGTCTTCATGCCTCGATGGCATGTTTGGTACGCAGGATTATATGGTATTGGACAAAGAAAAATAAGCTAAAATCTTGTTTACCGTACTATCAAATCCTATGTACGAAACATGCATTCAAAGTTAGGGATAACAAAAAATCCCGACAAACCCGATACCCGCGGCCCCCACCTTGATAACCCGCTTAATCGGGTATTCGGGGCTGGGAATTTTGCCCCGGGCGCCTCGCCCCCGCCTTGCCTTAAACGGGTAACTGGGCGGGAATGGAACGGAGAATTGCTTGGCGGGACGGGGCTGCTCCACCCCACCCCGTTGCCATCCCTATTCAAAATCTAACCTGCAGCACACAGAAGGAATGAATGCTATTAATTGACTCAAGTCTCAACCCAAGAAAACCTTCTCTGATACTAATCTATAGTCATCTACATTGATCTTCATTGTTTACAACAAGATTATACGGATGGTTATCTCCTATTACACCTCAAAGGTTCGAGTGCTTGTTATTTATCTCATGCCATGTAGCTTTAGAACGATATATTCCTATATCGTTATCATGTTCCCATCACTTCTACTCTAGCAAATACCATCAATTGGTCGAATTGAAAAGCCAAGTCAATTCCGATGATGACAGAAGAGTCTCTAAAGATAGTTATTCCTTCGCTAATTGCTATAATGGAAAAAAGAGCATCAGCCTCAGCAACTAATCAAGGACTACCTGTGATCAATGTTTTCTAGACTAAATCTATTTCTCTTGACAGGGCTGGCAAAATTTACAGTTCATATAAACATCCTTGGTGGCGTGAATCACTATTTAATTTGATCGATGTCTTCACCTAAAGAATATGAAAGTTTATGAGTAATGAGGAAACGTAAAAGTCTATGGGGTATTCAAGGTAAGATGATGTGGATCTTACAGATATAATGCATCACAAAGATGTATAGAGTCTTGACAATGTGAATGTACAAGTTCAAGACAAGTCACATGCTTCAGACCAGTATAGACACTTTTGCATCAAAAGTACTGTGTCTCGTTAAACATAGTTTAAGTACAACTCTTTTCACACAGCTCCACTAAAACAAAGTTATTTACATTTCCATTTGTTTCATTCTTATTAAGCAGATTAGCAAAAATAAAAATTAATATATGTAATTTTGAGTAGTTTAAGCCTGCCTCCTGACACAAATAATAACTATATGAAAAAAGGCTTAAGAGCAAAATGAGAATTTACAATGAATGGGAACCCAAAAGGTGTCCAGAAACAGCTGGGGTTTGAAGAGTCAGCCTCCATATATACACCTTCCCTAGAATTGTCAATAGTCAAATTCATCAGCACTTTTCCGTATTCTCATTCTCGGAGATACGTCCAAGTATTCCTTCTATAAAGGCCTTCGTATCAGCAACAACTGTGCGTATTTTTTTCCTGCACAAAGTACAAGGACTACGTCGGATTCCAAGCACTAAAAGTTCAGTAACTCGGTGATTATTTTACCACTGAGAAATCTGCTAGAAGAGCTTTTTCTTATTATTTCTTCCCTCTGTGAATGTGTCTCAGGTAATCAACAACTTGCACACCTTAAACCCACTCAGGAATCAATGAGCATCGACACATATTCTGTGTTAGTTTGCAATTTGCAATGTCAATAATTTATTTAACTGAATATGAGTTAGACAAAATTGTCAGCAGAAAACCCAATTAATCTTTTCTTTTACAGATACAGAATGCCTCCTCTCTTCAAGGATAACCCCATGCATTGAGAATCCCAAAATGGAGTAACAATAGATAGAAGATCAACAAATGTTTAATACTCAAAATCTGTTTGTAATAACTGCTCCCAATACAAGCAATCTCTTCAATGGTTAAATACTAAGAGCTAAAGTAGCAGACTGCACACACCCTCACCTCTTTTCCATATTTAGAACAGTGTATCTTCCTCAAATTCCGTTGATTAAAGTCACCTCACCAAATGTAAGTGACTTCTCCACAAATATCTATAGATATCAGAAGGAGCTGGGATGTGCCTTTAGCTTTTAATTGTTTAGCTGAATATAATGATTAGTCACCGGACCATAAACAATGTTACAGGGAAGCTGGTATGCTCATGAACATAAATAAAAGAGAAGCTTATATTGAGCCCCATTGAGAAATGGTCCCTGATATCCCCCTGGAAATGCTATATAACTGCATATTCTCAAGTGGGTATATATCAAGGAAAATGCTTCTAATGTACATTGTTTGTGACATCTTACAAGTCTTCTCACCAATAATCTCCACACGAACATTCTCCATCCTTAAAATGGTGATATCGGCTATTATCTCGTACAATTATCTCTCTACCTAGTATCTTGGATATGAATTTTGTAGCGGTATGGCAGTCCGTGCATACTCTAAGATTCTTTATGACACGAATTGGTGTTCCCTCAGGAGTATTAATGATCCCAAATCCGATTGCAAGACGTTCACTATGAGCAGACAATGCATATCTTTTCTGTTCCTCATCAACATCATGTAGCACCTCATTCGTATCTGGAACATACCCTTCCTGTTCCATCCGTTCCAAAAGTTTTTGCAGAGCCTCATTTATCTGCCCATAATCTGGATGGTTTTCATCTCCTGCCACAAAAGCATGTATCTTGTTTTTGACTTCAATCCAGCTGCAAGCTGGCTTCTTTTTCATCCCTTTCTTTCCCATGGTAATTCTGATCTTTGCAGCATTTTTCCACCTCCCAGCAGCAACATAAACATTGGACAAGAGAATATAAGCACTCATATATTCAGGATCAATCTTAAATATTTCATTGGCAATTTTTTCAGCCAGTTCAACATTCTTGTGAACTCGGCAAGCAGACAGCAATGTGGCCCAAATACTTCCTGTTGGCTTAATATGCAGGCTAGAGATAAACTTGTAAGCTTCATCTAATCTCCCTGCTCGACCAAGACCATCTGAGACAGCAGCATAGTGTTCTAGACCAGGAGTAATAGCATAATTCTGAGTCATACTTCTTAAATATTTCCTAGCTTCATCAACCAATCCAGCATGGCTACATGCCGTCAAAACAGCCACAAAGGATACAGAATTGGGTTTCACTCCCTCCATCTCCATCTTCGTGAATAACAAGATGGCTTCATGGGCATGGCCATGCAATGCATATCCCATGATCATGGCTGTCCATGAAATTGCGTCTTGAGTCTCCATGTTATCAAATATCCACCTAGCAATCCTTATGTTACCACACTTCGCATACATGTCCATCAGGGAGCTAGCTACATACTTGTTGTCATCAAAACCCAGCCTCATGATACATCCATGGAGCTGCTTACCTAAATGTAATGTTGTCAAATGAGCACAAGCCGGCATTATGCTCGAAAATGACACACCCACAGGCTCAATACCAGACATTAACATCTCCCTAAACCATTTCAGCCCTGCATCAAACCTGCCATTCTGCACCCAAGCTGCTATTATTGAGTTCCACAAAACGCTATCCTTGCGAGGTGACAAATTGAAAACCTTGTATGAATCTTCCACCCGGGTACAATTTGCATACATATCAATCAAACTACTTCCAACGTAAACATCTTCTTCAAACCCGTGCCTGGTGACATACCCATGAATTTCCTTTCCCTTCATCACATCTACATACTCTGAAAATATAGGAAGAATCGTAGATAAAGTGAAAGAATCAGGCTTCAAATTTGCATTCCCCATCTCCCTGACTGTAATCAGAGCTTCCTCATACATCCCATTTTGCACTTGCCCTCCAATAACTGTATTCCATGAGACACCGTCTCTAACTATCATCATTTCAAAAACTTTTCTCACACTATCCAGGCAGCATAGAGCTTCATTCTTTCTTTTCTTCAAATTATAAACGACTTCCATCCCTCCAACACTAGAATCCGACTGAGTCTTCACATTATTATTCAAATATGCTTTTTGATCAACACTTGCAATTTGTTTTCTAGTGTCTTGACTTAATTCGCACGATCCATCAGAACCAATCAAATCACTCCTACAAAAATGAAAAATGCTATTCTCACTATTGTGAGACAACTCATTTCTCACATTTTTATTAGAAAATTGATATGAATTATCATCATCTTTCAAATTCTCATTAATTTCAAACATTCCCTTTGGTTCAGAAACACCATCAAGCACATTCACAGCACCCAAAGAGACCAACTTTGCATACATGTTCATTAAAGCATTTCCAGTATAAAGATCACGTTCCACACCAAGCCTTACAATGCACCCATGCACAGCTTCCCCAAATTTCAAGTCCCTCAAATGAGCACAAGCTTTCAGCACGGAAGGAAACACATTCCTATCTGGGCTTTTCCCCAAAGCCCTCATTTTGTTAAAACAAGTCAAAGACTCCACAAAATGCCCATTAGACACATAACATTTGATAACGGATTTCCAGGCCCTGGCAGGGGGTGGAGAGTGGAAGGTCCTGAAAAGTAAGAGGCAGTCTTCAAAGAGGTTCAAGTTGGAGTAAAGGGAAAGAACTATAGTAGTGAATGGATAAAAGGGGGTTCCCCCTCCTTGAAATTTGATAATTTGAGCATGCAGTTGCTTGGCTTGAGAGCCTGTTTTGATGGCTATGGGGTTTCCCAAAAGGGTTTTGAGGGTTTTAGTTGGATAGTTCATGGGTTTTTTTTAAAGTGGTTCTGAATTGAAGTCTGCAAGGAATCTTGAATAAGCATGTGTCCGACGCAGTACTACGAACTGTTTGTGAAAATGCCTAGCTGAGATTATTTTCCTTGTGCTTCAATGTTTACCGACTTCCGGCAATTCGGGAACAGGGTTCGTGGCATTTCATTCCGCAAAACCACGAGGCTTTTGGATGTGGAAAAAAAGAGATTATGCTCTGTTTGGCTTAGCTTAAAAGCGGTCTGGCAGCACCTAGCAAGTTAATCCTCAAAATTTTAAAAAAGATGCTTGTTTGGGAAAATTTCATGTGTGAGTTATAAAGTATAATCCATTTCAAAACTAAAGAACAAAGTTTATTATTTCAAAAATCAGACACCCAAATAATTAGTGACAAACACTTTCCCCATCCCATCGTGGCTGCCCACTAACTACAACGGCACAAGGTGTCCCTGTTGCACCTGTCTCTGGGTGCAAGGGCATTGATGCTTTGTCGTGTAGAGTCATCGAAGAATGAATGGGTGAAGAGGCGATGGGAAACGAAGCTGATAAAGAGATTTTGTGAAAATGAATTAGGGTTTGTTGGGTAGTATAGTGGATTTGGTAGATTTATTACATTTAATAATATTGTTATTAATATTAAAACATTGACTTATGATTTGATTTAATATCTGATTTTTGTATAAACAAACTTTAGATCTGATTTTTTAAGTTGGATCTTAAAAAAATTGGTTAGGTGTAATTTCCACAAAAATTCAATGCAAAGATGGTATATATCTTCAATTAAAAATTAAATGCAATAAGGAATATGAGAAGACGAACAAGAAAAAGTTAAATTTATAAAACCTACAATAGTGAAAAAATTTCTAAACTCCATCTCCCCCAAATACACCCACTCATTTTATTGCAAATGAAGTCTTTTTTTAATCAACAATGCTCAAAATCTTGCCCCCCGGGACATAGCTCAACTGGTGGAACAATCAGCACATAACTCGCTTCCAGCGGCAGGGTGGGGGTTTGATTCCTAGTGGGAACCTGCAGCCAGATTTATTTGGTATGGAGCAATCATTATGGAGGATGATCTCTTGTGCGCAGAAGTGTACAGTTGGTGAGGGGAACCTGAGATCCAGTTGAGGCATATCCCGCGATTTACTTCCGCCCATTGCTGAGGGGCCGGTGATGGGTGGTCCAGGATATAGTCTAGCGTAAGTTGGGATACCTGGGTATAAAAAAAAAAACAATGCTCAAAATCTTGAAATTTTGTTTGCAAAGCATAAGGAATCCTTCCATCGCACCATCCACCCTTGCCAAATGGGCAATGGACCGATTTTAACTTTCAAATCTCTCGACCTTTCAAATCTCACCCATGTTTTAGCTCGTAAGGTACTCCAATGTATACAGTCCGAGATTAGGACAATTGGAAAGAATTGAAATGCTCTAGATATATGGTTCTCTAAGGAACGTCATTTTTTTTAATTATTTGTTTATTATTCTTTTATGATTAAATGGAAAAAAAAAAAACTAAATTATGCATATAGAACTGTGTCCGTTTCATGAAATTTTATTAAATATCAAATGTAATTAATTATTGAGGTATTAATTCAAAAAATGAAAAAATATTACTATGGAAACTTCTTGTCTAAAGATAAATCATATACTCCCTTTGTTCGTTTACTTTCTTTTTTCGTATGTCCCCAAATTATATTTCACTTTCTTTGTTTAGAGTATTATACATTTCTTAATTTTTTAAATATGTCTTTATTTAGTATGTGATGTTATCAATAAATATGAACTATTCATATTTAAATCATTATTTAAAGCAAGACTCAAAAAAAAAAAAAAAATGCAAGGAAAATTTATATTTTCAATCATATTAATTATATTTTCTTAACATGTGCGAAAATAAAGGCAAATTTCTCTGGGACGAAGTTACTATAAAAATAAAACTTGTTATTAGAGAGTAATTTTCCAATTATCTCATAATTTAATTGTGAAGAATCAACTCTCAATTTAAGCGTAATTAAAAGGAACCCAAATATAGGTCAAATTGACACCAATTTTACTTTTTATTTTTTCTTATCCAAACCTCGTTATAACTTTCCATAAAAACTTTGAATTCGTTTGTAACCGTGACAAGTTAACCTTTATCGCAATTCTCAATAATAATAAAAAAATTCAGATTTTAAAAGTTATAGTTCCTCATGATGATGATGATGATGATTAAATATAAAAAATTTCAGATTTTATAAGTTCTAGTTCCTCGGTGTCAATTTTTAGAGAGGATTACCCAAATAGTCACTGAATTTTACAAGAAGTTTCCATGAGGTCACTAAACTCTAAAAATCATCAAATTCATCACTGAATTTTTCCATTTGTAATACCATTCATCACTGAATTCACAACCATTAAAAATTTGGGAAACACCACTTGTACAATCGAGGTTGACAACCTCCTCACAATGGTGGGTCCTACTGTGTTTAAAAAAGAATAAAAATTACCCACCCACCTCGGAGGTTGTCAACCGAGGTGTCTCGATTGTAAAAGTAGCACAACTCAAAAAATTGGACAGAATGCTTACGTGTCCAATGACATGGTGCGACAACTCAATGGGTTGATGCCAAATCAACAAAAGTGCTACAATATTGACATTCTCCAAATTAGAAACATATTTTCCTTAAAAAAGGTAAAATAGAAAAATGAAAAACCAAAATCCATTTAATCCCTCCCAAATGGAAAATCTATCACTCGACTCGACCTACAACAAGAAAAGGGGCAATTACAGAAATATCCTATATTTTGGGGTAGTTTTGAAAAATCATGATAAACTTGGAGTAAGTGGTAATTATATATAATTTGACGTAAAAAATACAGCTCAACTCACCGGCAAACACCTAAACTCATGAGAAACAACAACAACCAAGCTCCAGTATGCAAAAATCAAAGGAAACTTGAAAGGAAGAAGAAGAAATCTTCCACAGATATAGGTTCGGCTCCGTGATAATGCAATTTCGGGAGGGAGGAGTCGGTAGTTGGCCACAACCCTTACCTGAAAAGTGCCTACTTATCTCTTTATTTCTACGTAAACTCTCCAGAAATCAAGGAAAGAGAATTGTGAGTTTATCCATCTAATTTTAAGATTCTGATTCTGATTCTGTTTTATATGTATGGATTCGTATGTGTTTAGTTACCCCGACTTAAACATGAATTTTATGGAATCTAGCGTATCGATTGTGCATTAGCATTGTTGAACTTATTTGTGTTTGAGTAGATTTTAATGTAAGTTTCATTTGAATGATAAGATGTTTCG